>CAXKVW010000151.1:0-106174 GCA_964058825.1 Carex arenaria
ATTTGTTTCAGTCCTTCTAATAAACTAAATTATATATTTTTTTCTATCTAATTTTAAAGAAACATATCAAAAATTTCTAAAACTTTAATAAAAAAATTATAATTTTTTCCAAAAAAAAAAGATAGGAACCGGCGGTATAATAGCCGGTTCCTAATAAAAATTAGGAACCGGCTATTAAGTAGCCGGTTTGGACATTTTTGACACAATCTGATTTTGGTGGGCAGAGTTGGCGAAATGTTAATGATTTTGGGTATGGATAAAAATGACGGAGAAATTCATGGCAATTCGCTGGATTATCTAGCGAGATGTCATTTTTCATTTCCGGAGAATCCAGCAGAAGCAGAATTGTTGTTTATGGAAATATGATTAAAACCATAGCATTATTTTTTAATTTGATTTATTTTAATATTAATAATAAAAATTTCAGGAATTCCGATGATACTTGCTGAGATATAATTAAAAATAAACAAAACAAAATATCAAATAAAAAGCATGCGTTCAATTAAAAACAAAAGGACATATGAAAATAAATTATTCTAGAAACAAGAAAAAAAAATAGTGTACGTATCGTACGTGTGAAAACTGATGCCGGCCAGAAATATTGTGAAAAAAATTAACATAATAAATATCTTGATAAAAGATTTTTCTTGGCTCATCTTCAATCATTATTTATCTCACTATCACGATAATAATAAGTGACAGAGATTCTCTTACGACGATTCTACTAATTTGAGCAATAAAAAATTAAACATTTTGTTATGTTCTTCTCTTCTATTTTCTTTCCAATTTGTCTTTTTTTCTAACTCCATGTAGTAGACTTCTGAATTTTGAGTGAAGCATAAAGTCAAGAAAGAAACTTCCACTCGTGCCAACTGATACTGACAAGTTTGTCTCAACTCTCTCAAGTGTAACACACTGTACCCTGCTTCTGAGAAACATGGTTATCTGTGACAAATAACTCTAAAAATGATGGTGTCATTGTGGAATTCATATCATCTGAGATATCTCAAAATTTGGGTTGATTCGTGAAAAATCCTGACCGTTCAAATTTTTACTGTACAAATTTTAAAGCAACAGTTAATACCGATCCGTGATTTCCAAATAAGCTCTGAATTGGATGTGATTTCCGATTTTAGATAACATAATTGGCTAGAAATTTTTTTTCTAAGATTGTTGATTATTCAAAGATCGAGATTTCAATTACCCCTCACAACTTCACAGTTTCTGCGAGAGTTTTTAAAATAAAAATAAATTTTTGGTTACCTCAGAGAATATGAATCGTGATAGTGGCAAGGTAATATGATCAGTCCTTTATTTCCGTCAAGCAGACCTTAATTTTTTTTAATTAATTAGTTTATTATTTTCTAAATGATTCATATTTACTTTTCGATCTATCACGATCGGGAGCTGAATTGGGGATAATCGGGACCAATTTTGACTTGGTCAATGTATTAGAAGGAGAAGAAGAGAAGTTGGGCAGCAGGGGCACAACATACAGAGTAACGGGCAGAGAAATTAAACAGGCGCAATCGCTGCAAGTGGGGTCCTCGCGACAGCTCGGGCAATCGACCGTTGGGAGAATTAATAAGAGATATACACACTGGAGACAAAACATACGAACATAGGAGATCAAGACCGTTCGATCTCTCCACGCAAGCACTGACGTGTCAAGCTAACAGGCAATTGAGAGATCCAACCAATAGATTAGAGAAATCTTGAAAGGGATTATCATCGCCTATAAATAGGGAATTAGTCTAGGAATGAGGATCATGTTGATTCCTGTCTAAACTTTCCAATTTCTCAATTTTACTTTCTTTCCTTCTGCTGTACTCTTTTACCAGTATAATTCAATTTCAAGTTCTTTGGCTTTCTGTTATCTTTCTTGTTCAAATTGAGTTATTCTAAATCTTGATTGAGTTGAGGGTCGCCACAAGTGGTATCAGAGCATTCAAGATCGCTTCTGGGGTAGCTA
This sequence comes from Carex arenaria, assembly GCA_964058825.1. Taxonomy (NCBI): domain Eukaryota; kingdom Viridiplantae; phylum Streptophyta; class Magnoliopsida; order Poales; family Cyperaceae; genus Carex; species Carex arenaria. The sequence goes on from CAXKVW010000151.1 coordinate 1,973, forward strand.
GAGTCACATCATCCAAGAAGACAGACGACCACTATGCCGGTAACTCGCAGCAGTACGAGTACTGAGGAACTGACCATGGATCTAGCAACTTTGACAAATAGATTCTTGCAATCTGAATCCGCGCAACGAGAATTGAACAGTCGTTTAGCACAGCTCGAGCATCAGACGGCAATGGTAAACAAGCAACTTCAAGCTAATACCCAAGCTGCTAGCACCAACACTCATGCCATTGCAGTAATGGATCAAAAGATAGATGCTTTGTCACAAACCAATTCTCAGCAATTTAAGGAGATAAATAGTAACATGGGGGAAACGGCTCGCCTAATGACAGCAATACATGCTAAGATAGGAGGTTCTACATCTGAGCATCCAGAAGGCAGTGGTACTGGTCATCATACAGTGGTTCAACACGAAATTCTTGAGAGGAGCAGCCCAAGCAGAGAGGAGATTCCAACTCCAGTTGTGATCTTAGAACAAGAACAAGCAAGAAGAGGAGAAATGCGTCAAGAAGGAAGGCACAATGAGCAAAGAGTTAATTTACCTCGAATGGATTTTCCCATGTTCTCAGGAACTGATCCAACAACTTGGATAGAGTGCTGCAATTTCTACTTTGATATGTACCAAATCCCTGAAGAGTATAAATCAAGGATGGCTACCATGCACTTCACAGGAGCAGCTGCAGATTGGTATAGGTGTTTCAAGATTTCAAATCCAAACTCTCCACCATGGCCTATTCTGATAGAAGAGATACTCAGTTTCTTCTCTCAGAGAGATGAAAATCCTGTAGATGAGTTTAAGAGGGTACACCAATCTGAAAACTTGGAAGACTATATAACCCAATTTCTACAAGCACGAGCTAGACTGACTTACAAAAGAAGGATAACTAGGGAAGATTTCTATGTAGAAGGATTTATCAGTGGGTTAAAAGAAGAGTTAAGGAACACCATAGAACTGTTCAACCCTAGCACCCTTAATGAGGCTATTAGATATGTTAGACAAATTGAACTTTCAATTGATAGTACAGTAAGAAAGGTTAGTGCTATGGTTAAGCCAAATCAGTACCAAAACAAAATTCAGCACCAACATTCAGTTTCTGACAAGCTAAACCAGTACCAGACCAGGAGTCCATTTCAAAATGCTAGTATAGACAGTAAGTGGAGGGATAAAGGACAAGCCTTGACAAAACCAAACCAGAAATTAGAATATCCTAAACTCTTGGGTAAATCTAACAGCAACCTGACTTTAGATCAGAAAAGGGCTTTAGGTTTATGTTTCAAATGTGATGAAAAATGGCATCAAGGGCATAAGTGTCATATAAAGATCCTTCATGCTATGGAAGAGGATATGGAAAACCAATTGAACCCAGAACAAACAGAACCCACAGATGAACTAAACACACATGAATTTGATGATTATATTGAGTATGAAGAGGGAGAGACAGCTTACATCAGTATGTGTAATGGACAGTACAACACATCCATGACATTTAAAGGAAAAATAGGATCAATTCCCATATGTGCATTCATGGATAATGGTAGTACACATTCATTCATATATCCTGACATTGTCTCTAATTTAGGGTTGTCTGTAGATAAAACAAAACCATTGACAGTAAGTGTTGCTAATCGAAATAAAATGAGTACTGACATGTTGTGTAGGAATCTGAAATTCTCTTTGCAAGGAAATGAATTTAATACAGATTTGAGAGTTTTAGATGTCCAAGGTCAGGATTTGCTACTAGGCATGGATTGGCTAACCAAACTGGGTCTCACCTTAGTTGATTGGAACAAAGGAAGCATGAAATTGAAGAGGGATGGCAAATTTATTAAACTGGAAGATGAAGATGTGAAGGCTGGACTAAAGATGCTTACAGTAGGTGAACAAAACTCATGTATGTTGAAAGGGACCTTTGAAGAAGGACAAATTCTGTTGGCTCAGATATCTCAAAGTGAAGACAAGGGTGAGAGGAAGGTACATCCTTACTTTTTACCAGTTTTAGAAGAATTTTCTGATTTATTTGCTGAGCCCACTGTTTTACCTCCAAGAAGGGATATAGATCATAAAATTCCCTTGAAACCAGACTCAAAACCAGTCAACCTGAGACCTTACAGGTTCTCTCATTACCAGAAATTAGAGATTGATAAGATCATTGAAGAATTACTCAAAAATTCATTTATTCAACCTTCTTGCAGCCCTTACTCCTCTCCCATTCTTTTGGTCAAAATGAAAGATAATTCTTGGAGGATGTGTGTTGATTATAGAAAATTGAATGAGAACACCATAAAGAACAAGTATCCAATCCCTATTATTGATGATTTGCTTGATGAATTAAAAAATGCTGAAATATTCACCAAATTGGATTTAAAGTCTGGATACCACCAAATTAGGATGCATGAGAGTGATATCTTCAAAACAGCATTCCACACTCATGATGGCCTTTATGAATTCAAAGTAATGCCTTTTGGTCTCACCAATGCACCAGCCTCATTCCAAGCTTTAATGAACTCCATCTTTAAACCATACTTGAGAAAATTTATATTAGTATTCTTTGATGATATATTAATATATAGTACTGACTTGGAGAAGCATGTAGATCATGTGAGATTGGCCTTTAGTTTATTAAGACAGAATCAGCTGTTTTTGAAAAGAAGCAAGTGTGATATAGCAGTGGAAAAATTGGAGTACTTAGGCCACATAATTTCAAAAGATGGAGTAGCTACTGATCAGAACAAAATTGAGGCAATGAAAAATTGGCCAACGCCAAAAACTACCAAATCTTTGAGGGGGTTTCTTGGACTCACAGGGTATTACAGGAAGTTCATTAGGAATTATGGTTTGATTGCTAGGCCTTTAACTGAATTATTAAAAAAGGATGCTTTTAAATGGACTGAGGAAGCACAGTCAGCATTTGATTTCCTTAAATTAGCAATGACCCAAGCCCCAGTATTAGCTTTACCAGACTTTACTCAAATTTTTATAGTTGAAACTGATGCTAGCAATACTGGTATAGGTACTGTATTGACTCAAAATAAGAGGCCAATTGCATTTATGAGTAAAAAATTAGGCCCAAAGAACCAAATGCTGTCAACTTATGAAAAAGAATTCTTAGCTTTGTTAACAGCAATTACAAAGTGGAGGCACTATCTGTTAGGGAGTAGATTCATTATAAGAACAGACCACATAAGTTTAAAATACCTGTTAGAACAACGAATTAATACAGCAAGCCAACACAAAGGGTTAAGCAAACTATTGGGTCTTGACTACACAATTGAATATAAGAAGGGTAGCGAAAATACTGTTGCTGATGCTCTTTCTAGACAGGAAGGGCAAAATAGTAATTGTTGTATTGCAGGAGCAGTAATTAATTATTTAAGTGAAATAATACCACAATGGGTGAGCGACATCTTAAGCAGTTATCTAGATGACCCATGGATTGAGGAAATTAGAGAAAAGATGAACAGTCAGCAAGAAGGCAACTCAGACACCATTTACAGCCAGTACCAGAATCTGATCAGATACAAGGGCAGGATTTGCGTTGGCAACACTGGAGCTTGGAGGTAGACTATTCTGAGAGAATTTCATGCTTCAAACCTTGGTGGGCATTCTGGGATTACAACCACATACCAACGAATTAAAACATCGTTTTACTGGCCAGGCTTAAAAAGGGAGGTGCACCAATTCATCAAGGAGTGCGATGTCTGTCAGATGAATAAACCTGAGCATATACACCCACCTGGTCTTCTACAACCACTGCCTATACCTACTGATGCTTGGTCTAGTGTGGGACTTGACTTCATAACGGGCTTACCAAAATCAGAGGGCAAGGAGGTCATTATGGTGGCTGTGGATCGCCTCACCAAATACGCTCATTTCATTGCCTTATCACATCCTTATAAGGCTGCTGATGTGGCGCAAGCTTATTTTGATTTTGTGTACAAGCATCACGGCATGCCTCGAGATATCATCTCTGATAGGGATCCCATTTTCACAAGCCGTTTTTGGAAAGAACTGATGGCACGATTGGGAGTTAAGCTCAACCTTAGCACGGCCTACCATCCTCAGACCGACGGTCAAATGGAACGAGTTAACCAATGCTTGGAGAACTATCTTCGCTGTATGACATTCGATAAACAGAAGCATTGGGCGAGGTACTTAACACTAGCGGAGTGGTGGTACAATACGTCCTATCACAGTGTGATAAAGATGACGCCTTTTGAGGCTTTATTTGGTCACCCTCCACCCCAATTGGGATTGAGCAGCGCCCCCAGAAGTCAAGTGGAAGCAGTAGATACACTATTGAGGGATAGACAAACCACACTCCATCAATTGAAATCTAATCTAGCTGTGGCGCAGAATAGGATGAAACAGCAGGCTGATGCGAATCGCAGTGAAAGACAATTCAATACGGGTGATTGGGTTTATCTCAAACTACAACCCTATCGTCAAATCACCATTGTAGGGTTACGGAATCAGAAATTAAGCCCAAGGTTTTATGGTCCTTATGAAGTGGTGAAAAAGATCGGTACCAACGCCTATCGCCTTAATCTACCAGCTGGGTCGGCAATTCACCCCGTTTTCCACGTTTCCCAACTCAAACGACGAATTGGGAGTACTCAAGCAATTACTCCTAACCTTCCAGTATTGGGGCCAGACGAAAATTTGCAGTCATTTCCTGTAGCTATATTAGCTCGACGCATGGTGAAGAAGCGTAATGCCGTGGAATCCCAGATTTTGATTCAGTGGGCAAATCAAGAAATTGACGACGCAACTTGGGAGAACTACGAAACGATTGCTCAAAGGTTCCCACAGTTCATCCTCGAGGCCGAGAATGCTTTGAAGGAGGGGGGAATGTCACGATCGGGAGCTGAATTGGGGATAATCGGGACCAATTTTGACTTGGTCAATGTATTAGAAGGAGAAGAAGAGAAGTTGGGCAGCAGGGGCACAACATACAAAGTAACGGGCAGAGAAATTAAACAGGCGCAATCGCTGCAAGTGGGGTCCTCGCGACAGCTGGGGCAATCGACCGTTGGGAGAATTAATAAGAGAGATACACACTGCAAACAGGGCCCCGCATGGTCAGTAATGGAGATGTCGCGACTGGAGACGAAACATACGAACATAGGAGATCAAGACCGTTCGATCTCTCCACGCAAGCACTGACGTGTCAAGCTAACAGGCAATTGAGAGATCCAACCAATAGATTAGAGAAATCTTGAAAGGGATTATCATCGCCTATAAATAGGGAATTAGTTTAGGAATGAGGATCATGTTGATTCCTGTCTAAACTTTCCAATTTCTCAATTTTACTTTCTTTCCTTCCGCTGTACTCTTTTACCAGTATAATTCAATTTCAAGTTCTTTGGCTTTCTGTTATCTTTCTTGTTCAAATTGAGTTATTCTAAATCTTGATTGAGTTGAGGGTCGCCACACGATCCTTTTCGAAGCTCATCACCTCGCAACCGGAGCACGATATCACCGTTTCACTTACTCTTTCTGAGACACGTACGATGTCTGTTTCTATGCTTTTTAATTCTTGCTTAATTTTGTAAAAAAGTGTCTGGTTGTACTGATATAATATATACAGTCCATAACTGATGTGTATTGGTATGTACTGATATGTAATAGTACCTTAATTGATATGCACTGCTATTAACTGATATATACTGAGTAACAAAAAAACTACGTGTCTTTGTTGTGAAAAAAATATTGGATCATTTTGCTCGTCAAAGATAATCCAGAGACTCTTGTGATTATATGAAACAAAACTGACTCGGTCAAGTTTGAATTGTGTGGATAAGTGATGCATATAATATCAGAAACTCTTCATTTTTTCTCAAATTGACGACGAAAAAAAGGAGTAGTAGATATTCTAGAAGAGGTTTGACTGAGACTGAGAAATCAGAGATCCAATAATTGTGTATAGCGTAGACCAGTAGCGTTGCTTAAATAGATTCCCTTGATACAGGATCATTTTATATTTAATTTTTTTTTAGAGGGTTGAGGCCGATATATCTTTAACAAAGAACATAAATAGAACAGGACAGGTACGCAACTAATTGTTGCACCCTCAATAAAAAAATTCAGTGATCATTCCGTAAGGTTTTAAATATGCAATCTCTTACACAAAAGAGATTTTTTGTTATTAAATTAAAGACTGATTGATTTCAGTAGTTTAATTTGAGAGTAATGGGCTAATGGCCAGTATATTCTCCTCAATTTTTTTATTTATGACAAATTATTTTTGAACTTTTAATTTGGGGAAATTTGGTTTTCGATTTCGTGATAATCATCTTTTTATTGAAATTTACCGTTAATATTGTTACTAAAGTATTTTTTTTAATGTGATAATGAACTGATAATTTTAGTATAAATTAATGCTACATTATTTTATTTGCATAATAAAAGATTTTTTTTTCCACAATGTACAATATATATACAGATGTCCATAACAAAAAAATCCCATTTAACAAATTCTTTGGTAAATAGCGTTTGTAAATTTACCTATTTGTTTATTGTCCCCATTAAAAATCACCTTGTTCTCCAACTTATTTTCTACCATTTTAACTTGATTAGAGGAGAATTAAATACGTGATGAATTTATTTCTCAACCTCTCCTACATTAGATTTGTTTAAAACAAAATATTGATAAAAAAAAAATATTTGGCTTTAATAAGGAATCTATTTTGAAAGAGTAGCCCGCGATTAATTTTTAGAAGAAAGAAATTAATACTTGAATCTGTATTCATACTTGATTTCAGATCACCTCAGGAGGTACCATAACCTGACGGTTAGGTACTATAGAGGATGATTACTATAATACGTGAGCGTGACTTTCAAATTTGACTATTTGACTGGCTAATTGGTCACCAATGTAAAATTATCTCCATAAATTAAGTTAAATTTTCTTACCACGATGACTATGAAATTTGATTCTTTCCTTCAGATTCAGTCATTCAAATACTTAAAAATTAGAGATGAATCTACCAAACTAATATTTGTTGTAAACATTAAAATTTTAAAGGATACAAATAAAAATATTCATTTCACGGATATAGTCCCTTTTTCCAATATATACTTTCGCTCTTATAATTAAAAACTTTTGTTATGTTCTAGAAAAATAATAATATTAAGGGTCACATTTGGTTAATTAAGGCACCACACAGGGTTTATAACCTTTACATAGCTGGGTACTAAGGAAAAGAATACTGACAGTGGACAGTTATCTAAAAAAAAATGGCAATTATCAAACATATGTAGTCTCTCTCGATTTTTTTTAATATCCAACATTAAATAAAAAATAATACAAATGTGTAAGTATTCTGAAGAATTTTAAAAATATTTGGACTGCTGAAAATTTCAGCAGCCGAGAAATTTTTGGCGGCCGAGTAACATAAAATTTTCATGGACCTCTATTTTTTTTTAATATTTATGGTTTTTAATTTAGTTAGAAATTTTTATGATTTTTTATTTTTTCTATTAAAATATTACAAATATTTTATGTGTTTCTTCAAAAATAGATGGAATAATATACAATTTAATTTATTAGAAAGACTGTAATAAATAATCCGGATTAATATTTTTCAGATTGGATTTTTTGCAGCTGTTAGAAAACTTAAAATATCTATTTCTAAGTTACTGGAAAAAAATAAAAATATTTTGATTATGTATTATTGATCGAGTTCAAATGTCACTTTTAAGTAAATAAACAAAATATTGTGGTCCTTCTAGTAGATTTAAATTCTAAAATATTATATTTACTTTAAAAAAAATTGAAGAGAAATCATTTCGTCTACAAAAGTCTGAGAATTCTTTTGTTTTTTCAGAAAATAGAAGGATCACAATATTTAATATATTTATCTAGAAATGACTTTTGAACCAGGGTCAATAATTCAGATTCAAAGTATTTTTATTTTTTTGTAGCTACAAAAATTTGGCGTAAAAAATGTTGATCCGGGTTATTTGTTGCAGTCTTTCTAATAAATCAAATTTTATAGTATTATATCTATTTTTGAAGAAATATATAAAATATTTCTAATATTTTAATAAAAAAAATCATAAAAATTTCTAATTAAATAAAAATACTATAAATATAAAAAGAGACATGAGAGAAACCACAAAATCAAGGGAAATTTTTTTGTTACTTGGCCATCGAAAATTTCGACAGTCCGGACATTTTAAAATTTTTTTGGGATACTTAAACATTTGTGTTATTTTTTATTTAGTTGAATATTAAAAAAAAATCGGTAGTCTCTTCATTAGACAGGTACAGACTATGGTACCAAATTTACCTTGCTGCCCTTATTTTCAAAGTGGGGATTTTGCGGCCGCCATTGTGGAGGAAATTTTTTATTAATAGAATAGTACCTTGATTGTAACAAATATAGTAAGATTGGAGTCACCGATCACAATCTATAGATATTTTTTTAATTGCACAAAGAATTTGCAAAGAAAAAAAAAACTTATGGATCGTAAATAGTGATTCCGATCCAAAAATGAGTTGATTTACTGCGGCACAAAATCCTCTGTAACTATTATTTTTATGTATACAAGAGTTTTGTGCCACAGAAAATTATTTTTTATGGATCAGAATCACTGTTCACAATCCATAATTTTTTTTTTGAAAATTGTCTGTGCAGTAAAAAAAAAATCTATGGATCGTGATCGCTGACTTCGACCTTACTATATTTGTTGTAATCAAGATACTCTTTCTATTTTTGTTGGTCAAAATTTTATAATTTCTATAAATACAAAATTTCCCATTGTGCATTCACTAAAAATCACAATCTTCTTTGTGATTTGGAGAGAGAGAGAGAGAGAGAGAGAGAGAGAGAGAGAGAGAGGTGCAAGAGGATTTTCAGTGATGATCTGAAACACTGTTTAAATTTGAAATTTCTGGCTGAATTTGAAAGCTGGTTTTGACTAGGAAGAAATTCGGGCCAGGATATTTTACAAGAGATTGAGACTTTCTGATTTTTAATTTCTTTCTTTACTCTACCCTTTACTCCTTTTTTTATTTGTTACTGTGTATTTTTCTTTCAATTTGCTACTTGGCCAAACTTGTAAAAAAAAGTTCCAATTTGTAATTCTTCTTTGCTGCATTAAAAATATCTAGTAGTGTTGTGACCTAATTTTGTAACTGCCTTTGAAAAAAACAAAAATGAGTAATACATATAGAAAGGAACAATTATCATCTAGTTTAATTTTGTGATATCAAACCTTCATTTTGATGGAAGCAATTTTCCAAAGTACATTAATTACATACTCTTCTACAATTTTTTTATTAAAAAAATGGATGGAATATTAGAATGCGAGCAGGGGCGAAGTTAGACATTTTCATGAGGGTCAAAATATAAAATATGCAATACATGGTTGGTGAAATTTGAATTCAAGTTTTCACAATTACAAAAATGAAATTCTAATCACTAATAATATTTTTGCAAGTACTTTTGTAACTGAGAGTTATGCTCGACTTCACTGAGCCGCTCTTCAAGGATGAAAAATGGAAAGCGAAACACTAGATATTGGGTCGACTTTGCTCGACCCATCCCTCTTGTCTTCCTTCTCGACCTCAGCACCGCAATCTTCCCATCTCTTGCCTCGTTCCTCCTTGAAGATTCAACACTAGATCGGAGCGCAGGAGGGGTGAAGGGAAGGGGAACGAGTAGGGCAATGCGGCCGATCTGTTTCGTAAGTGAGATATTGACGGTGATGCGATCGATCGGCTAGTGCGAGGATAGGTGATTTGAAGAGTAGAATGAAAAAAATAGAATGAATAGAGTAAATTTATAGTATAGGAGAATAAAGTGATTTAATTTAGGTTTTAAGTGAAATTGAAGATAATAAGAAATAGATCTAAAATATAAAAATATTAGAATAGTTAACGTGTTTTAAATATTTTTTTTATTATCAATTTAATCATTTGTAGGCATTCATGTCACTTATTTTCAAAAATAAAAATTCTAATTATTAAACTACATGTACATATTTAATATTTTATGAGAACAGGTCGAATCATATGAAAACTTATAAAAAAAATAATTAAATTTTTAATATACATAGTAAAAATATGAAAATTTAAAATCATTATAGATCTGCCCTTAAATGAATCTAGGGATTAAAAAATTTTCAACACCAAACGAAATGCCACCTTGTACATATAAATTCCCCTTAAGGCTGTGCTCCAGAGGGGTGTATTGGAGGGGAGGGGGCGGGAGGGGAGGTGAAAAATTAAAAATCACTTGCTTCAGAAACAAATTATCGCGAGAGGTGAATGGTAGAGAGGGTGACTGGTTAACTCCAGATCAGCAAAAATTGTCTCCTCCGAATTGGAGTGTAGCCAAAGGAAAAATGGACCCACTAAAAATTATGTCCCCTCCCTTTCCGGCCCCTTCCCTCCCCTCCCCTCCCCCTCTATTTAAAATTCTGGAGCACAGCCTAAATGTAGGTCAGAGTTATCTCATATTTCAACTCTCTGCTTGTTAAAGTCAACACTATGAGTCGTACCAAATAATTTTCTCCTCTCTAAGTACCATCATAAATAGTTTTATAACACACGTAATCTCAATTGTTCAATTAGGTTCGTGTTTAGGTATGATGTCAGATTTATATACTGTGAGGGTTAAATGGCGCACAGTTGGTGAAGAAATACATCTGCATTTAAGTCTGATGAAATATTAATTAATGATGCAAGGAAATTAAGCATTTTCTTAGTTTTGTTTGTTTTAGATATCACAATTCACAATTTAGTGATCCAAACGAGCCACCAATATTTTTCAAAAAAAAACAGAATCGCCGACTAGAAGTTCTACAATAAGTCAATGATCCATGAATGAAGTTATGATATTTCATCTCTAAATTAAAAATACTGAAACAATCGGCGGATTTGATAAATAAAAAAAAAGGGAGAAATGATAACTGCTTCTTGTTATCTGCATTCCTTATCTGTATATGAAATATATTTGAAAATTATTTATACTTAATAGTAAAAATATTTATACCTTGCGTTATTAGAAGAATACAAATTCTGAGAGTTATAGTAAAAATATATATATATATTTTTTGACTAAAATGTTCTTATAATCATTCTCAAAAGAAAAGAAAAAATGAATATATTGCATAGTATGTATAATGACTTCAAATTAAAAAATGAATGATTCATAACATTATAAAATATTTAGAATGTGTAAATCATGAAATTATATACAAATTTATGTATAATGACTTTCAAATTCAGATATGAATGATTTGATACGTTGAGTATAAAAATATCTAGAATGTGTAAAACATGAAACTAAAAATATCTTTTAATAAAAAAAAATCAAAATTAATTTGGTCCAACGCAATTGCCGGTACAATTTTTTTTTAAATCTTGAAAAGACGTGATCATTTGAAAGGCGCTTTTAAATTGATTGGAGAATATGTATAATGACTTCAAATTAAGAAATGAATGATTCATAACATTATAAAATATTTAGAATGCGTAAAACATGAAAGTATATACAAATTTATGTATAATGACTTTCAAATTCAGATATGAATGATTTGATACGTTGAGTATAAAAATATCTAGAATGAGTAAAACATGAAACTAAAAATATCTTTTAATAAAAAAAAATCAAAATTAATTTGGTCCAACGCAATTGCTGGTACAATTTTGTTTTTTTTTCAAATCTTGAAAAGACGTCATTTGAAAGGTGTTTTTAAATTGATTGGAGAACTCGGTTGGCTCACCAAACAAGACCCCTGACCTATCAACACAACAAAAGAACAAAAAACAAGCCAAAGGATTTGATTTGGATGAGTGTATATCTTTCACATTTAGTGGACAAAATCAAGATTCTTTTGTTTTAATTTGTAGTCGACAAAGATATTTTATATTATTCCTTTATATTTACGAACTCTAAGTAATGAATTTGTCTAAAATTAACTTTTAATTCAGTGACAAATGGCAGTGTGTTGGTTCGAAATTTAAATAGAAATTCTTAACAAATATTAAAACTTCAAAAATAGACATTTATCTTTCTTTCAAGAAGAAAAGAGAATATTATATATACTCCTTAGACAACTCAAAATTACTTATTTCTCACATTAATTATTAATAATATCATATTTACTCTTCACCATTTCAATCTCTCTCATATTTACTCAATTTATTACATTTTCTACTAAGACTTATTTTAAATTTAAAAAGTTTTCATTTTATCTTGTATTAAAAAAGATAGTCTATGTAATAAAAATGTTCAGTCTTATATTTGGTTAGTTTCGGATAGCAAATAATTCATTTGGTTGTGACTCATGCACAATAGTATTTTCATACGCTTGTATGCATGTTACAAGTATAAAAGGTGAACCATTTGCCTCCACAACTAGTTAATTACAAGACTAGATATTTATTCTAAACTTGCTAATATGCTTTTTTCAATTAATTTTTTAATAAAAAAATAAAATGGGTACTTTATAAATTTAAAATAAATTTAAATAAAAATAATTAATTGGGTAAATCTTGATTTTCTAAAATTTCAAAGAGTAGCTATAATATTATAAATTTTAGAATAATTATTTCAATCTTTTCATTTCAGTACTCGCATCGTACTTGCAGCAACAATAAAGAAAGGTTGTACTGTAGTCCCCACTAATTATATGCTCCCATTCTTTCTCAGTCCCTGCACTCGTCTCTACATCCACATTCATATGTATAAATACATGGAACATAAAATATTAATACTTGCATGTGTAACTTGATATGATCATCTCCTTTTCCAGTCCCCAAATCGTCCTCACGACAATATTTCTCTAATAAAGTAGTAAGGACCTCATATCCCCGCATCAACTTTTTCCAATCGTCCTCGCATCAATCTTCCTCTAACAAAAATAGTTGATTTCATAGGTATAAATATTTCAATACATAGGTATAAATATTTGCAATACTTCATATTAATACTTCCGTATGTAATCTAGTGTCATATATAAAAAAAATCCTTGCAATTATAAACATAAATACTTGCACGACAAGATATAAATACATGCTTGATGACGAGCTCGAAAGTACGTCATTATGAATCTCATTTGAAAGAAAAAATTGCGTAAAAGACATTTGTGATTTTAAATTCGTAGAATTTCTCACAGATTGTCAGAAATATGGACGAGATTGAACGGAGAAAAAAAACACCTATAAAAACGTGTATGGTCTTCCCATGTATTTTGAGTGGTGTCCCACAGATTTTTATGGTGCTGGTACATTTTGGGAGATTTGATTGGAGAAACAATTATTTACATAAAAATTATACACATCATAGATATAAATATTTCCGTGCATAAGTATACATACTTCCGTATATATGTATAAATATTTTAGAAGAAAAAAAACAAATTCAGCACTGAAGTTTTTACAGTTCTTCAAATATTTATATGACAGTTATAGTGTAAGTACTCATATTAGCATTCTAACTTTAAAACAAAAAAGAAATACATACTTTTGAAAGATACACATGAAATTCTCCTAAAATATAATAATACATTTGTCGTTTTTGTTTTTTGTAGCGGGTAACTTTGACCAAAATATTGATGCAAAGGTGGGGCGGGGACTGAGCTCATTTGAAATTCGAGAAACATTATCGGAGGAGCCAATTTAATTAAGAGGAATGTTCTAATCTCACAAATATTTTGTGCACAAAATGTCACCGTCTTATTTTTTATTCATATTTAAAAACATTAAATTCAAATATTGAATCCAAACATTTGATCTTCTTTAGTTTCACGAGATTTACGTCCGCGTAATTTTTTTCTATGATTTTTGTTAACTATGATAGATTAATTTTAATTCCGTTCATTTTTAACAACTTAATCCATTATAAAATAACTCCAAAAACATAAAATTTATGTGGACGTATCTGCATGAAATTAAGAAGGTTAACCGTTCAGATTCGATATTTTATAATGTGAGGTTGTAGCACCAAATGCTGGCATTGGAACCCTCCTCTTTAATTAAATAGTTACAAAGATTGATAAATTTAAGGGTTCTAATAATTTTGCAAGAATAAAATATTATATTTTCAATTTTTGAAGAATTAATATATCATCCTTTGAATTTTTGGATGTAATATAAACAAAATTCTATTTACTTCTTATATCTGGATAGGCTGTTATTTGTTTGTCTCTTTTTTTTTTTGATAATTTGAAAATTAATACAATTGATTTTGGGCAATAATTCTGTAAAACTTATTTTTTAATACCTGCAGTTTGACAAAAGAAATATATATATGAAGCATAGACTTACATTTCGGTGAAAATTTTCTCGATTCAAATTTTAGACCAGTAAAAATTTGACTGATCCAACTTTTTTTTTTTCTGCTTGTCACAGAGAATCCTGAGTTAAAAGCAATAAAAAAAAATAAAAAGAGCCACAGAGGATCCCGGAAACACCACAATGGTCTTTTTTTCTGCTATGATGTTTACGTGAGCAATAAAAAAATGAAAATAAAGGTTTGGATCGGAAAAAATTCCTCCAATTATTTTATCGAAAAATGGAGGTATTTCTTCTTTTCCCTCTCTTAATTTATAATATTTTCTATAAGTACAAATATTCTCCATATATACTCATACATTGCACGTCGAACCACTTTTATAATTTTGTGTACTATTTATACAAAAATGGCGCTAACCAACTAATAAGAGTACCCTGATAACGATAGTCAATACTCAATATAATGTTGCATTTTTTTGTTATGAACAGCGGGCAGCCCGTACGCATGCTATGTGGTTCCAATGAAAAGTTTCTGACCGTGCATTATTTGTTTCTAATTTCATTGTGCAATCAAAATCAGCCAATTGGCTCTCTCTCTCTCTCTCTCTATATATATAGACAAAATATTGACTTTATATAAATATTCGGTGGAAAACTTTAACAAGGAGAAATATATTGAATAATTTTAATTTTACTAACAATTTTGAAATTTGAAAGAAAATTAAATATGAGAATTTTTCTACATATTAAATCTGCATCTTAAAACATATTAAAATTAATTTTACTAACATATTAAAATCGGCATCTTAAAACACCTACGACAATAATAAATATGAGAAATTTTCTCAACTTCATGAATTGTCATACCTTATTTCACTGGTGAGTCCCTTTCTTTTAATCGGATAACTCCAGGGACGAATCCAGGATTTTCGTCAGGAAGAGGCAAAAAAATATCGAATCGGTTTTAAATAGCTAATTAGATTTAAATCCATTAACTAATTAAATACTTAATAAAAAATAATACTTTAATTTATACTTTTCAATGCTCTGACTTGTAATTTCTGATATTTTAATCTATAATTTTAATTATTAATCATAATTGAAGAAATTTATTTTAATTTTGACACTAAATTTAATCCGAACTACAAATTAAACATCCAACAAGGGACAAATTTTTTTCCAAAACGGAGCAGAGTCGATCAAAACGTCCTGACTTTTACTAAACGCAAAATTAATTCAGGGAGCAACTGCCCCCGGATGCACATGGGTCCGCCCCTGGATAATCCGTTTTCTTGTCACGTCGGTGTAGGCATTAAATGCCACCTATGGAGCAATCACAATTAACTTTTCTTGGCGCATCATTATGATATGAGCAGCGAATCAACCCAAGTATCCAACCACGTCTCTATAAATGCGAAATATCATTCCAATAACAAGATCACTCGATCATCCCTCCAGTACTCATCACTCAGTGTTCATATTTCTTTTTTTCTGCTTGTGGCTCAAGAGGAGCTAGCTAATTAACCATGGCTGAGGTAGGGTTAGAAACAGGTAAAGTAGAAGAGTACACTAAAGATGGCACAGTCGACCTGAAAGGCAACCCGGTTCTCAGGTCGAAGCGCGGGGGATGGACCGCTTGCTCCTTCGTTGTAGGTAAATTTGATATTTATATCTTTGTATATATATACTCTATTCATATGCAATGATATATATCTCTCTTTAACAAAGTCTATTTTTGTAAGATTAATTGCAACTAACCAAGTAATTAGATTTATTAGTTTTAAAGTCACTATCTTGTTCTCTTGGTGGAGCAAACATGCCCAAAAAATAATTTAGGTAGGTCATCAGTACTATAAGTGTTGATTCTCAATACGTACTACAACAAATATAAAAAGTTTTTGTTTTACCATTAGGTGCAAGGCAAATGTCTAAAATTAATTGACTCGAGTAGATTTCTCTAATTAGAGCAAAAGGTTTCATTAATAGTTAGTGTAATGATGTTGAGAATGAAGGAAGAAACTAACTCTAAATCTGTTATGGTAGATACCTTCATTATTCAAGGAAAAAAAATAGCTTAAATATTGGTTTTGAGAGGGATGGGAGAACATGCTTCAACTCAAAAGAAAGGAGAGCTCATTAAATGTAGTAGTTCATTTTGTCTTTTGTTTGCTTAACTGTATAGTGTATACATCAATCTAATCTATCCACATGTTGAAGATATATGCAGATATTAGTCTAAACAATAGTAGAGAAAACACTACTACCCACGGTAAAAAAAAAAAAAGGTTCTTACACGATTTTCTAGTTGTGTTCACAGAAGTCGTGTACAATAGAGTCGCTAAATTGCACATGGTTTTCAAACCGTGTACAATAACACTAATTCTATTCGGTTTTTGATAGAAAACCGTGTATAAAATGAAATATCTAATTAATGCCCTCAAATAATTTTATTTTGCATTATCAGTATATGAAGTATTTGAGAGGATGGCATACTACGGAATATCATCAAACCTGGTGTTGTACCTGACAGTGAAGCTTCACCAGGGCACAGTGGCATCAGCAAACAATGTAACCAATTGGGTGGGTACAATTTGGATGACACCAATCATAGGTGCCTACATAGCTGATGCTCATCTCGGCCGCTACTGGACTTTTGTGATCGCTTCTGTTATCTACGTCTCTGTATGTTCTCTACCTTTTAATTGTACTAATTCATTTTTTTGTTGTGGTTTATATATAGTGAAATGTAATTTGCAACTTGCGAATCGGTTCATGATATAGATTTATATCTTTAAAAGTTTAAATGATTGATCTAAATTAATCTATTTGAAAATGATCACACTCTAGATTTTTAAACGTGATTATAATATCATCATTGTATTTTTTCTTTGTCCGTCAACCTACGTTGCCAAAAGAAATAAAAACAAAATAACAAAGAAGTCCGCTATAAAGTTTAATAATCGGTTATTTAACGACGCACTTCTCTATAATTGACTTAATTTAACAACTATTCAATATGACGGATTAATCCACACAAATACATATCAATTATGCATGCATATTTAGTCGGCGATAGTACGTCGGTCTAGGTTATCTATAAAATAAGTCACACAATATTCGCATAGTTGGAATTCCATCACATAGGCGATTCCTAACTTCCATAACACACATGTGTAATCCCTGCTCACAGGCGATTACCACATTCTCATAACACACAATCTCCTTACATCACAAATAAATCCAACCTCAAACTCGCTATGCCGTTAAATATGCTATCATCAGGGGCGGAACCAAGGCAGGGGCCAGCCTAGGCCCCGCCTCCCCCCCCCCCCCCCCCCCCCCCACCCCTGGCTCAGAAAATATATAGAAATTTTTAGAAAATATATAAAAAAAAATTTAGAAAATATACATAATTTTTTTTGCTTATGGACCCTTGGCACCTCCTAAATTATTTATGGGCCCTTGACACCCTCTAAATTTTTTTTCCTTATGGGTCCTAAATTATTTATGGCCCTCCTAGTTTTCATTCCTGGTTCCGCCACTGGCTACCATAATTCAATATGCAATACCAATATTCAAATCAACCATACAAAACGAAAACACATATTATAGCGAAGTTAGGTTACCTAATTAATAGCGAGATATTCAGAATTTCATATCGATTTGCAACGACATTAATTTCAGAATCACTACGACGTAGTTGATCGGAATTCGAATCGAACATTGATAATTGATGTCCAAACTTTAACAAAATATTTCTTCTGTTTCATTTTTTTTTCTCGGACATCAAACTGAGAGAGAAGGGATCGATGCGTCTCAGATGTAAAAAGAGAAGTCTATCAATTATATATGATGTTTTAATATGTATATATAATGAAAGTAATCGAAATGGTGCGTTAATAAGAGAGGTGCATTAATCAGGACTTGAAACTGCTCAGTGCATTTCTGGCGCCTCTTCAATTTTTTTTTAATTAACGGTTATACTATGAAATTTGTTGAAATTATGTAATTAGATATTAGAATTCTCGTATTAATCTTTAACTTCATAAAACATTACATTAAAAAAAAGATTTAAATGTCTAATTCAGTTCAATCTATTATAAATAATTTATATATCATATTTATATTTTTACGAAATATTACCAAAAGATTTATAAGTTTTATTATATTATGAATAAGTTTTGTATGTATAAATAATAATTGCTCAAATTTTCGGAATGTTGCAAAAATGATTAATTAAGTAATTGAACACGAGAATTACTATGACTATAGCTTTTGATAGATTTATCAAAGATAAAAATGATTTATTTCATATTATGGATATATAATTAGTTACAAATGGACCGTTTTCTTTTTATAAGGTGGTCCTATTGCTCTTTCCTTGTTTTATTTTGCTTTAATTAGTTCAATCAATTCCTGCCAATATCCCCCTCAAGAAATTAAGAACATAAACCATGTACCCCAAAAAAGATGTCCAAATAAGAACATCCATGCTCATACCCATAAACTATTTATACCAAAAAGATTATATCCATTGATAAGTTGTGAAGATTTTAACCATAGATAATCTTTTAACCATTCCATCAAATAAGTGGACTCCTCGTTAAATCATTAAATATTACCTTGCCATAAAAGTAATGTTTCCAGTGCAAATAAAAAGCAACCATAGTATTTAACATTTAGAAAATTGTCAAATAAATTGTCCTGAGTGAAAATATCACAAGTTCAACAAAATTTTCATATAAAAATATACTTACCGATCAATTATACTTTTTTTTTAACTTTTATTATTTTTTAAATAGATACAAAATCAATATACTTTTTTTTTACTTTTATTATTTTTTAAATAGATACAAAATCACTATTTTGGATGGTCCAAGATCTTTTAATCAAATGATTTTTATATATCTAAAAAATAGAAAAGATACAAAATTTGGTCTCAAATAATTTTTGTGTAAAGATCATCTTGAAAAAAATCGAATTTACTGTTTAAATTTTAAAATAAAAATATAAATTCATAGCAAAAATTTATGTGCACATTGAAAATATACCATTAAACTTTAAAATAAAAATATAAATTTATAGTAAATATTTATGTGCACGTTGAATAATACACCACATCCTCACTTGTGGTACATATATATATATATACTAGTATCTTGCCCGTGCGATGCAACGGGACATATTATAAAATCTTTAGGCACTTGAAAAGATTTGTTTATTAACATTTACATAGAAATAATTTTTTTAATGAAAATAAAAAATACAAATAAAAAAGGAGATTCACTTGATAAAGAAAAATAAAAGAAACAACAAATAATAAAATGATCAAATATAATATGAAAAAAAAATCCTCAAATATCATTGGCAATGTGATCCTCTTCGATGTAGTCCAACATTTCTGAAAATAAAATAAAATATGAAAAGTAGATTGTAATTGCTCCAATTGAAATTTTTTATAATCAAATTAGAAATGATAAAGTAACATGGTTCATACCTTATTCCTCGCTCAAGACCTCCCGATAATTTATATTTTTTTGTATACACTCTGGAAGCATCAATTTCCTCCTTCCGTTTCAACATGACTTTTGTTGTATGTCGTGACGGAACTACTTGACCATGCAACATATAACTTGTCACCCATTGTTTCTTCTCCGGTAGACGGGAGAAGAGTCTTTGCCTGATATAGTTGGAAAACACCAAAAAAGTAAAAGACTGGTACAAGGGCCGGTGCAGATAGATTGTCTAATTTTTAAATAAAATTTCTTACCAGTAAAATCGAACAAAAGATTTGAAAGAAAATTATAATTTTTATAGATTTTTTGGACAAACAAATTAATAGGAATCAGCAAAATAGTTAGGATCTGGAAATAAAAGAAGACAGTCAACTGTTATAAACTTTGTCTTGGTGTTAAGCCAAGTGTTAGATAAAATTAAATATTGATATTTGGCTACATAGTAGACTTGACACTAAAGTTTAAATCTATAAAGTTTCACTTAAAAAGAAAGAACTAATTTGCTGTATTAAAATTGTGAATTAGGTGAGATGGTGAAAATTGTGTAGAAACAATGAACTAAAAAGTGAATGAAATATGCATAAAATCATAAAATATTGTGGAACACGTGACACATCCATTTTAGAATATAGCTACATGAAATAAGTATCATGTCAAACATAGAATTTGAGAACTGATGAGAAAGGGATGAAAAAAAAAGCCATAGCACATACAGTGTTGTGCTATGGGTCTGTTTTACATCTTAAAACCATTGGTAAAAAAAAAAAATTATCCACTGTTGGTACGACTGGATGGTATAAATAAAGGAGTGGAAGCAGTTTGAAATTTTTTAATTACTAAAAAAAATATAAATGACTATTATACCTATGCCTTCAAATGCAGATAACAAAAGGAAAACTCTTACTAATTGGATTTCGTACAAACTGGATTTATACAAATTTCATCTTATCTGTAACTTATTCAAATTACTGATAAAAATATAAATGACTATTTTATCTTTTCTTGGTCTAATTTTTTTTTTATGTAACATAACTGATTTCAGAAATTGGATTTTGTACTATGCACTTGTTAGAAAAGAATTAATATAGAATCAAACTTGCAAGTTTGAGAGTAAGAAAAGCTTGAAAATTTTAATATTAAAAATTGAGTATAGGAGATTGAATCAGACTTATCAGTAACATATAATAGTGGTAGAATGGTTGGCGCAACCTGATATACCAGTATAAGACCAAATAATTGTCAATTATGTATTTTTAATTAGCAATGATAAAATAATAACTACATTAAAAGTTAAAATTGTTATCTTGAACCGTGATCTCTGAGAATTGTTTCGGATAAGAAAATCTGCAATTCGGATGTAAGCTTGGCTACCATTAATTGAAATAATGTACTTTGGATGCAAAGTTGAATTTTTACTTCGGATGTAAGCTTTGCTGCCATTAATTAAACATAAATTGTTTAATTTTCTACTTCGGATAAGAAAATTTGCACTTCGGATGCAAAGTTGAACCGTGATTTCTGAGATTGCTACTATTAATTGAAATAATGCAAAGCTTACGAAGTATATAAGAATGAAATATTGGAAAGAAAAATAAGAGGTGGAAGTAAGAGATACCATCGAACAGGAAGTATCGTACAGGAAGAAAAAGGAAGGCTCGTACCAGAGCGCCTCTTCTAAAAATTCGAATAAGTTATGCGATGAAAACTTCCGACTTTTCGAGGGACAAAAGCTTCCGATCAGTCTATTAAATACCATATTTATTGCAACTCTTACCGAAGATAAAGAACTTCCTCATCTCAAAAGGCTTAAATTTATACCATATTTTACACACTCCTTCGTTTTTAACTTCAAGGACCATTCTATTTACTGGTATTCAAATTTTCTCCTTTCACATTCTTGTCATTACTGTTTAGCTAAAATTAGATCAAAATGAGGGTTAATTAGCCCTTGAACACTCAACAAACAACCATGTGAGAGCACAATTTCATATTAAGGCAACAACTCAATACTATACTGGTCAGATCAGTTACTGATATTGAATAAAAATTAGCATGGTATATTACTTCTTTTGGTCCTTTATCATGGATATGCAAGAACTGTACCAGGCAGATCAAATACAAATATGATCCAATACAGGTATATAAAAAAAAGGCTAGTAACGTACACACGTAGTACCACTTAATCATGCATGTATAAGAATTTGTACCTGTCAGATGTTTACCCATATTTTCAAGTACAGGTTAATATAAGAAGATTGATGTACATACTTGGAGACACAAAATCAGATGCTACACTTGATGCGTAATTACCAACATTGCCTTTTTCAGTAAATAAAGGAAGCAACTCGGTAAAATAAAACTTCCATATGGCCTCGTTCACACTGACAGATGCTGAAGCTGGATATAATAAGACCTAAAAATTCTAATTATGTCACTTAATTTAATTCTAATCAATACCAAAACTTAGAATCCTGTAAATTTACACATGGCACCAGATAATTCTCATTTGACACTTCCCAAAGAGGAAGGATATGGGGATGGAAAAAAAAAATACATGGAATAAGGCTATAATCCCATATTTGCAGAAATTTATAGATTAAAAGCATATGGCTCAAGTTTCCCATATATTAAATTTCTTTTAATCATGTAATTAAAAATAGTACATCTCAAATTAAACCTGTGAGTCCTTGGTCAGTGGAAAAGGCAACGGTAAATCTTTGGGAAAAAGGGAACATCTTTAGGCTTTTGATATCTCCCAACGTTATCATAATGCAAAACTCTATTAAAATTACATATTGCTTCTGTAAGAATCTACTGTAATTAGAATCACAAAACCACAATTTAAAGAGAAATTCAAACAACAGACTGAACGAAATAACCAAAAGCGAGAGGAACTGAACCTTAGCTTGGAGGGACTCTGATTCTCTGACATAGAACTCAGCAATGGAGAGTCCATTTCCGAGGAAAGAAGAATCGTAGGCAGGAGCGTTGTATGGAAACCTCGCTCGCTCTATTTAACTAAACACGATCGAATCCTCTTCCCCTTCCCTGATTAAAGCATCTCTCACCAAATCAAGTGTCAACCTTGAACAAAGAAGGAAGGCGTATTAAGTATAAAGAGCTTCTTCTTCAAGCTATGAGACATTAACAAAACAGTAGATGCAAGTTAACTTTCTTTCAGCAATGGAAGTGGCGTTATGACTTTTTATAAAAATAAATAAATAAATAAAGAGCTGCTTCAAAAAAAAGTATAAAGAGGAAGAGAAGAGAGAAAATAGAGCGGAAGAGAAAGAAAGAGATCGTACTTATTAGTGGTAGCCATATAGATCTGGAGGTCTTTGATAGGATACAAACAAGCATCGTCGAAGCTCCTCTTGAGAGTAGAGGCAACGCTCTTTGATCGGAGAACTACGGCGCAGGATCTCACGATCTAGGGTAGAGGCGAGATGGTCTGATCGGAGAACAGCGGAGAGAGGGTACCCCGTAGAGAGAGAACAACAACGATTAGCGGTGATTAGGGTTTCCTTTTCATTGGGAAGAAGGGTCGGGGAACCAAAAAAAATTCGCCAGAGAGAGAGGTGACTGGACGCCTCCAATGGTGCAGAACGGAAATACATGTGGTAACTCGTATGGCAGTACGTGTAGCGGGTAATATTTTAACTAAATTTAGACTTCTACACTTAAAACAAATACATTCAATCAAAAGAAGCCAGAAATTTTAAATGAAGAGTTCAGATTCAATCCGAATTTAAATCAATAAATCACAACCGTTGCAAGATAGGAACTCCAAAATACTTAATATAGAATAGAGATATATATTTTTGAGGCGGTACGGAGGGTACCTAAAATCTTGTGGAGGTAATACTTGCTGTTATACACTAACCTTTTTTCCCTGTCCGTAGTGTTTTCCTTTTTCTTAAGAAATTTGATTCTTTTATACACTATCCTGTACAAACAAAAAAATTCTTTAAGACACCATACTATACGGCCGACTACTTTGACAGACAACTCAATGGACGCCACTTCATCTGTCCCCACAAAACAAAATGTTAATCATAAAATATTTATATTATAATTCATCGTGCCGACTCCAAGGAGAAGTTTTAGTAAAATAAGAAATTCCAATTTGCAATGAAAAATTTTCAAACTGATGTGACCTTCTCCGTGGATAAGTCAGCGTGGAGTAATTACGAGAAGTAATTGTACGATGTGTCTTGTATATTTTCTAATTTCTAGTGTCCAAGTGGTTGCAATAATTTTTTTTTACTATTTACTAAGTATTTTATAAAATTGTTGTTTTTAGACAATTGAATTTTTGTATCCATCTTAATAAATAGTAAAAAAATTAAAAAATATATATATAAAATTTGATCTGCAAGTACATTTGAATATACCCATCATGCATGTTAAACGCTTCGGATCGACTAATTAAACTTTAAAAATATAATAAGGTGTAATTGTGTCACAAAAAAATGGTGTAAGTGGATCCACACACACGCACACACACACACACGCACCCACCCACCCACCCACACACACACATACAGAGGAGAGTTCAAATGCCTCCATTTTTTTTGTCTCTATCATGCCACCATTTTTAAAAACTTTAATAACTCAAAATCTAAAACTTAAAAGTCAAAATAAAACCGTTGAATATGATATACATCATTTTATCTATGCATATATAAAAAATTATGACATTCCAACTTTATTTTGATCGTTATCAAGAACTTATAAAAAATGTACTAATGTGGATAATTTAGAAAAGTTGATTTTTTAACTTATTGATTCACATGTAAACAAAGTTAAAATATGATAGGTTTTTATGAGCACATAGAAAAAAAATAACATAAATCACATTCAACGGTTTTATTTTGACTTTTAAGTTTTAGATTTTGAGCTATTAAAGTTTTTAAAATGGAGACATTTAAAGCCCGTAGGTGATTATCAGTATTTTTCAACCACTTGTTACGGTTCAGTTTCATAAAGGACATGCTAATATAACTGAATCATTGATTCGGTCTCGTTAATTGGTTTCCACAAGTGTTACACTAACAGTCATACAGTGATAGAATCGAATCACTAATTCGGTTCCATTAACCTACTCCTCTGAAACCAAATCAGTGGTGCAACCAAGTAACCAGCAATAATTGTTGGACTTTAATCCCACCATTTTATAATTTTTTTTTTGTACATTCTATAAAACTAAACTATTGATTCAATTCCATAATTAATACTATAAAATATCCTTATGAGATCGAAAAAATAATCAAATCTTGTTTCCGATATTTTGATTATTTAATTCCTATAAATTAAAAAAGGTGTATATCATGCCCCCATCATCTATTTTAGCGCCATATTTTAGGCCTTCTATGCTGAGACTGATCTAATCTACTGCTGACTTCATCAACTCCCTATATCAATGTTCAACTTAGTTTGAACAACAGAGCATGTCGTGAGAAGTAATTCATGTATTTTTATTTGTTTATTCTATTATATGTACTTTAATTAATATTTTTATATGGAATTATGGGACCATAGTATGAAACCGAGATAGGAGTAGGTCCGATGGGCATCGGACCTACTTTTAGGTTCAATTAGCTATAACACCGTACGATTATCATTGAGATTTGTGTGCACGGCAACTGAAAAATACTTGCATGGATTTTAATGAGTTCGCATGAATCTTGATGCAATCTGATGGTCATTTCACCCATCGAAAAAGCTAGGTCCGATGCCCATCGGACCTACTCTCAACTGTATGAAACCTATGTAGTAATAAAGAGGCCCCAATATTTCATTGTGAAAGCTTATCACTGAATCTTTTATGAGTAGGGTTAAAATATACCAATGGTTTTGTGTTTTAGTTATACCCTGTATCTTTATATCTGTTTTTAAAGCTCAAACAGTTGATCCAAACAGTTCAACACGATCTTTATATTAAAATGTGATTAGAGACCAATTTTTATATACTTTTTTTTAAAATAGGTACAAAATCACTGCTTCTGGACCATTCAAAAACAATAATTTTGTATTTATCTAAAAAATAGTAAAAAATTTCCAAAAAACTTAAATTTGGTCTCTAAACATATTTTAATATGGATATCACATTGAGCAGTTCAAATTAATTATTTAAACTTTAAAAAATAAAAATAAAAATATGAAATATGATTGAAGTACAAAACCAATAATACATTTTAATCTTACTCATCTTTTATATGTCCAATAAATTTTCCTTAAAACAAGACATAACTTAAAAGGCCTACTTCAAGCTGGTGTGTTCAAGAAGGTGTTATAGGCCCATAAATAACTCTTTTAATTTAGAATATTTTTTGGGTTAAATCTCCAGTTCCGTGTTTCAACGTTACATGTTTATAAGTGTGAAGTCGTATTGTGTTTAAACGTGTCAATTATTAAAATTAAAACACAGCACTTTTTAAAGACACAACAAAGGCACGCGTACCCTGACACTGCATGTCTAACAGGTTGTGCTATGTTTTTCCGTGTCTTAGCCGTGTGTGTCGGCACATGAGTCCGACACGCTGTATATTTGCAATACATTGTCTCGTGCCTTTCATGATAAACAGACTACTCTTAGTCCTAAGTAATGCAGATATGTCCTTTGCTTTCTCTTCAATTGGATTTCAGAGCCTACATGAATTGAGTAGAAATTTAGGTCATCAATAGTTTGGTTCACAAATTAAGTCAAAATTGATTACAAAAATGAAATATAATTGAATGTTTTTAAATAATACAAGCCAAATGTTTTGTAGCATTTTTTTTCTTTTACTGAAATCAAAGAAATTTAGTGGACAACTAGTTCAATATTCTTGCTTCACTGTAACATATATTTGCCAATTTGACACACCTCAGAGGCTCAGAAATAACAAGAAATTTTAATATATGCAGGGAATGTGCCTTCTAACACTATCAGTGTCCCTACCTTCATTGAAACCACCGGCATGCAGGGCCAACACAATTGACCCCACTTGTACTCAGAAAGCCTCGCCATCGCAACTCGGTATCTTCTTCCTTTCTCTTTACATCCTTGCTATTGGCACAGGTGGCACCAAACCCAACATTTCAACAATTGGCGCTGATCAATTCGACGTGTTTGATCCGAAAGAGCGATTCCAAAAACTCTCCTTCTTCAACTGGTGGATGTTCAGTATATTCTTCGGTACATTATTTGCTAATACTGTACTGGTATACATCCAAGAAAATGTCGGATGGACATTAGGATATGCGCTACCTACACTAGGTCTTATAATTTCTGTGGTCATTTTTTTGACCGGTACGCCATTTTACCGGCATAAATTACCGTCCGGTAGCCCTTTTAGCAAGATGGTACGGGTTCTCGTGGCAGCTTTTAGAAAACGGCAAGTTCCAGTGCCTAGTGATCCGATGGAGTTGTATGAGTTAGAATTGACTGATTACAAGAAAAAGAAGCAGTTTATGATGGAATCTACAACTACACTAAGGTATTGAAAATTTCAATTTTGTTTTGTGGGGCATCAAGTTAGTTTATTAAAACTTTGAGAAAATTAATTGTCATCTTTAAAAAGAAAACTCTAAAAGTTAAAAGAGTGAGGATATGATACTATGAATAGTGCATATTGGCCCGTACTATTGATCAATATCTCTACTTTTAAACAAACAATCAATATGAACCGTCCAACATGATAGCCATATGAAATGCACTTGCAAACTAAGTGTAATTTTTTTAGAATTTGCTTACTATATTTTTAAATAAAAATATGAAGAAAATTACTACATTCCAATGGTCTAGAATCTATAGATCAAGTGATTTTTTATCTAAAAAATATTAATAGAATTCTAAAACTTTAATATTTTCCATTTTCATTTCAAATTACAATTTTCTGAAAACTTTAATTTTGTTTTGTGGGGGTATCAAGTTAATTAGTTTCTTAAATTTTTAAAAAATTAATTATCATCTCTAAAAAGAACTCTAAAGTTTTTTTTTTTTGAAATATGGGTTGAGGGTAAAGCTATCCAACACATTTCAAAACCCTATGTATTAATATAAATGATTTGTCCACTTTGTAGATTTTGAACCCATGACCTCCTACATGGAAGCCATATGTTTTTGCTACTAGACCAAAGGCAAATTCTCAAAAAAAACTCTAAAGTTAAAAATTCATAGTTCAAATTTTCATTCCAAAAGTCTAATTTTCTAAATATCATTTAATCTATGATTATTTAAATTTGAAACTCAGGTTTCTCAACAAAGCTGCAGTAAGAGATCAAGGCCTGATTACTCCATGGACCCTTTGCACAGTGACTCAAGTAGAAGAAACAAAAACAATGCTCAAAATGCTTCCAATTCTTTTGGTCACCTTTGTGCCAAGCATTATGGTTGCTCAAATCAACACTCTTTTCGTCAAACAGGGAACAACTCTAAATCGACACATCGGGTCCCACTTCCAGATCCCGGCGGCTAGTCTCCAGGGCTTCGTCACCTTCTCAATGCTTGTCTCAGTTGTTCTATACGACCGCATCTTTGTACCCATAACCCGAAAGTTCACAAAAAATCCAAGAGGCATTACACTCCTCCAAAGAATGGGAATTGGTCTAATAATTCACATTCTCATCATGGCAATTGCTTCTCTAACAGAGCATTACCGACTCAGCATTGCACGAAAGAATGGTGTAGCACAAAACGGCGGTAAAGTACCATTAACCATTTTCATTCTTTTGCCGCAATTTGTTCTGATGGGTTTTGCTGACGCCTTTCTAGAAGTCGCAAAACTTGAATTTTTTTACGACCAAGCACCCGAAGGAATGAAGAGTCTCGGTACATCTTATGCTATGACGACTTTGGGTGTAGGGAATTTCCTAAGTAGCATTTTATTATCGACTGTGTCAGATTTGACGAAAAGAAACGGGCACAAAGGGTGGATAACAAACAACCTCAACGAGTCGCATCTTGATTATTATTATGCTTTTTTTGTTGGGTTAAATTGCATAAATTTCGTCTTCTTTTTTATTGTTAGCCGGTTCTATGTGTATAAGGCAGAGATTGATTTTCATGATGAATCACTGTCTCAGGAGCTGGTGTCGGTTCAAGATAGAATATAAGATCAAGATATTGAATTTACTGGAATGGTAAAATTGTTAAAAAGATGTTTTATATATGATATATAGATAGTTATTAGGGAAAGTTTAGATTTACCAGTAGTATGAAATTCATAGAAAACTAGAGCTGAGACTCGCTTTGCTTCGACGGCAATTGTTGAGAGAGAAGTATGTAAAAAGTATATATGAGAAGATTATATATAACTATAAGAACACATAATACACTACACTGGTAAATGATCATCAATTATTGAAAGTTGTATTGATGAGAGACATACATAACAAAAATTGTACAGCTACAAGTATTACATTAATTGTTTTGTCTTAGTGTGGTAATTATTGGCCTCTCAACATTGTATGGAGAGATATATAAGTGCTATGTAATAGCATGTTATCCCTTGTTAAACTACTACCAAATACACTTTTGTGTATATTGTTTAGTCCAAATAGTACTTTAAGTGTTCTCTTTACTGAGACACTAAACAAAATGTTATTTACAATTAACAAAATGCGTTTAAAGGTTTTTGTGTGAATAAAATGCATTTACTCTTTCTTATTTTTTTTGTCTTGCTATCTTCACCAATGCAAAATTAAGAAAATGTATTAGTATATTTTATAACAATATATGATTAATATGCATGTGCAAAAAAGAAAATAGTTGGAGATATTTCTTTATTTAACGTGAGCTTAATTTAGAACATATTCGAACTTAGTTTAAGTAACATTGTGGTAATATATAGTGGGCTGTGATGTGTCTAGGATTTGGTAATGGCATTGCTATTTGGGGTTTGAGAGCTTGGTTCTTTGTGTTGTATTGATCTCAAAGCACGTTATTACAGTGTATATATATGACTTCTTTTTCAGTTTCATGTTTTGCATACCCTTCCATTAACAAAACGGTTGCATCCAAAATATTACATCTTATGAAAGGTTATTGCTCTGGGATTGATTTTGAATCAAACTAATTTTATGTCGCAGTTCAATCCCTGTACCGTGTCAGACATAATATTTTACGATACAGATCCAAATGTTTACCAAGATTTTTCATGCTGTCCAAAATTGTTGAAATTTATAGAAATATCGATCATATCATATTTTTTCAGCCATCATTTATTTTTGTCTATATACTTGTTTGTTTGTTTTGACTTAAGATGCTGTATAAAATTAGTATATATAGGAACGTGTTATCTTGTTCATGGCCTTTTCGATGGATTTTCTAGAAATAGTTCTCCTTGGGTCTCTAGTGCCAGTTGTACGTCTCTAGAATTGGTGGTGCTTGAGTGCTACAGCTATGATTTCAGTTTAGTAGCAATGGCTTTTAGTAAGGAGTTATATGTTGTGTTATGTGCTTTGGTAGACAGTTTAGTAGCAATGGCTTTTATTAAACAGATTCTGCACTAAATCTATTTATATGTCACATGCTATGAACAGGTTACTGATGGACTGTATCTGCAGCATTTTGAGCAATTGATCACAGTTTAGAGCAGCGCATGTTAAAAGAGCACACGCGCAAAAACATCTCTGATGTCTTATTACTTGTACTATCCTAATGAAAAATGCCACCTATATATCAATCAAATTTGTTCTAAAAACCTTCTAATAATTTCTTTAAATCATTAGCTTGTTCTAGACTGGTACATGGGAGTAGCAGTCCAGCTTTGGATGTCTTTTTTAAAGCTAAAATGGAAATTAATTGTTTCAAAATACTAACAAAATCCAACAGCACGTATTGAAATAAATAAATCACTAAATAAATTCCTTTAATATTGGAAATCCTATTTAAATAATTGTTTCATAATATAAAGCTACTATGAGCATTTACTGTGAAAATTTAAATAAACCCCTGTTATGAGCATTTAGTATGAAAAATTAAACAAACGCATTAATTTTTTAGCGACATTAACCACAAAATCCCATTGTCAGAGAAAAAAGGCAGTACCTTTTCTCTCATATAGTGATGTTATGAGCATTGAAAAATCAGAAAAAAAAAAACCCATCAATTTTATTTTTATACCGTTACCTTTTATTTATTGATTCGAATCAACCAATAGTAATTTTTTCGTTTAAATTTATTATATGTGTCGTTTGTGGTTTATTTTGTCTTTAATTTTGATCAATTTCGTGGTTTGGTGAGAATTTTGAAGAAATCATTATTTTTTCTGAAACTGGATGCAGTTTTTTTTTACCTCTTGCTTTGTAAAAAATTGTGGGTCCGCCCTGAATAAATGCAGGGATTACATTAAAAAAAGTAAAAATTTCAACACCAAACAAACTGTCAGTTTGACCTTTGTACATATAAATCCCCCTTAAATTTAAATGTAGCTCAGAGTTATCTCATATTTCAACTCTCATGAGTCAAAGTCAACAGTATGAGTCGTACCAAATAATTTTCTCCGCTCTAGGTACCAATCGTTAATAAATAATTGTATTTCGTACTAGCTACAATTTCCAGTTTCTGGATGAACACGTTCTTTGTATTTTAATCCACACAAGCAACTCACCTTGTGGCTGGTTATGTACTAGGTGCATGCAACAAATATCCTGTTCAAAATGGCTGGTTATGTACTAGGTGCATTCAACAAATATCCTGTTCAAAATGGTTATTTTAATTCCACTTTACATGTGGGCCCCTAGAGTGGGAAAAATGGCACGGCGGAGCCGGTTCCGTCATGAAACAGTACGGTTACGGTACGGAACGGCATGGCACGTGTGACTTTTCTGTGCCGTGGCTCGCGTGTTGCGTGCTGTTACCATTCGCGTGCCGTGACCATCTTTTGAAAATTTGACACGGCACGGCACACTAAAAATCCGGTCACGACACGGCACGTGGTCATGCGAGTCACGTATAATTAGGACCATTAAGTCTTGATCAAATAGTGAATTTTGAATAAACTAATCTAAATTATGAAAAAAATAGTTAAATGTAAGAAACATGACTAGTTATGTTTGGACACGGCATGCGAACAGTCACGGCATGACACGGCACGTGTAACTGTTCACTTGGTCACGGCACGAGACCAATGTCATGGCGTGTTAGTCACGGAACGGCACGTTTTTTCCACTCTATGGGCCCACCTCATTAATTTACTACACTCAAAATTCTGAGACCACAGTCACGACTCAAGCGCTGAAAAAAAAAATATGCCCATCATTTTATCAAGCGAACTTGTCCTTTTGAATTCACTGTTCAAAATTGCGGACAAGACATATTTATAATTGTTCAGAAAAAATAGGATTTATTTTATTATTTTTTTTCAATATGATATAAATAAAAATTTTGGGAGCAAGGAAAAAGCTAAAAATAATTTATGGGAGTTCTTAACATAAAATGCAAAATTTGGTTGGTAAAATTTGAACTTAATTCTTTACAATTACAAAATAAAATTTTAATCACCAAAATACAAATGCACATTTAATATTTTATGAAGACAACTGAATTATATAAAAACTTATAATTAAATAATTAATTAAATTTTAATATACATAATTAAAATTTTAAAATTATTGTGGATTCGTCCTTAAATGAAAGCAAGGATTAAAAAGAAAGGAGAATTTCACATGTACACCTCAAAAACTTTAAAATTACGTATTTCCTTCTCTAAAGTTTGAAATTATATATCTCCCTCTAAACTTCAAATACTCACAAATCTACCCATTTTATTGTCTTTTATATTAAAACTCATTCTAAATTTATAAATAAACACCCATTTTATCATTTATTAAAAGCATATAAATCTCATCAGACTCAAATTTGAATATAAACGGTTCCTCTACCGTCCAAATTGCTTTTAGATTTGTGCACGCAAGATCAACACAAATTTTGATGCAATAATGCACGCATATTGAAGCGACATGCACAGATCTTAATGTGATACACGCTGATCGGAATTGCTTTAAGATCCGTGCATGTTAGATTAGCACGAATATTGGAGCGCACAAATCTTAATACGATGCACACAGATCGGATGTTGAGGAACCATTCAGATTGAATTATAAATAATTTGAGTCCGATGGGCTTATATGTTTTTAATAAATGATAAAATGGGTATTTTAAAATTTTAGAATGAGTTTTAATATAAAAAAAAAATTGTGAATTTTTAAAGTTTAGAGGGAAATACGTAATTTTAAACTTTAGAGAAAAAAATATATAATTTTAAAGTTTTTGAGGAGTATACGAGAAATCCCTCCTAAAAATATTTCAACACCAAACGAAATATCACTTTGTAATTCATGAAAAAAAAACCACACCAAACGAAGGAACCGAATTTCCTGCTCACTAGCGGGGGAACCGAATTTCGTAGATTGACAGGAAATTATTGCTAATAGAGTTCATACGTCCATCCATTTATAATATAAACGTTCATAATTAAAATATGGTTGTGTTTTCTTAAAATACCAATACTCTTTTTACTTTATAACAACCGGATTATGGATGAATAGATAAATCAGCCTTGTTGACAGGAATCATTCCCCAAACGAAATGCCACTTTGTACAAATAAATCCCCTTAAATGTAGCTAAGAGAGATCTCATTTTTCAACTCTCGTCGAGTCAAAGTCAACACTTTTGAGTCGTACCAAATAATTTTCTCCGCTCTAGGTAGTAGGTACCATCGTTAATAAATAATTGTATTTCGTACAATTATATAGCAGATTTAGTTTACGAGTGCGTTTACTGTCATCATGGTGATGCAAAGATTTTATAACACGTAATCTCGATTGTTCAATTCAGATCGTGTTTATATGAATGATATATATGATGTGATTTTTTTAGAGGCTTTTTTAATATCTACATGTGGAGTTAAAATCTGAGTATTAAATGGCTCACGGCAAAGACAGTAAAGAGATACGGAAATAAATCTGTTGTTATTCTTTTAGAATAATAACTGATTTTAACTGTTGATTTTTATTGAGATTCGTACATAAAAAACTTACTTTGTTCAAATTCACATAAGAAAAAATTTAAACCATTGGAATTGAAATAACCGAGTTCTGTTATTTCCAATGAATAACAACAGATTTATTGGGATTTATTTCCAAGACATACATCTAGTTTTTATGTCTGAAGAAAATTTAAATGATGCAGCTATGCAAGGAATTATGCATTTTCTTAGTTTTTGCTTGTTTTGGACATCGCACTCCGAAATTTAATGATAGAAACGACCCACCAGTATTTTTCAGGAAACAAAACCACGACCAGAAGTTCTAAAATAAGTCAATGACCCATGAATGCTTGTATAATAGAGGAGAAGTGTGCCTTTCGTTTTCTATTTTTTTTTTTGTCTCCGTCATACTTTTATGTCTGAAATTATAATAGTTTTATATTTAAAATATAAATGTCAAAATAAAATGTTAAACATGATTTGTATTTTTTTCTATACAAACATAAAAGATCACGATATTTTTTTTATTAATATCGAGCGCATGTAAAAATACGTCGATATGGATAAATTCTGAACGTTAATTTTTTTTCAACTTATCGATTTATATAAAATAAAATCGAAAAGTGATAATTTTTTATGTACATTTAGAGAAAATTATACATATCGAATCTAAAAGTTTTTTTTAAACATAAATTTTAAAATTTTAGTTATTGGAAAATTAAAAGTTAATGAGACATGATAGAGACATTTTGAACCCTCCTTTGTATAATATTTCATTTTTAAATTAAAATTACTTAAAACAACCGGTGGATTTGATAAATAAAAAATAACGGTAATAACTGTTCTCATCATATGCATTCCTTATCTGCATCTAAAATATATTTATATTTTATTCGAAAAGTATCTATACTTATTTTTACCTTTTATTATTAGAAGAATAAATATTCTGAAAGTTATAGTTTTACTTATTTGATAAAATATTTGACTGAAATGTTCTTATAGTAATTCTCGAAAGGGAAAAAAATACTGAATATATTACATAGTGTCAATACTGACTACTAATAATTAAAATATGAATGATTCGCATGTTTTTTTTTTTTGAAAATGAGAGGTTTTAAATGCCTATTGACCATTTTATTGATAAAAAGAATGTATTACAACGAGTCAAATGACTTTCTATTCTAGATTTAAACTCTTTCATTTTCATAATTCATTTAAACTACTCTAATTATCTAATTAATTCTCATTTAAACTACTCTAATTAATCATCTCAGCTACTTATTCTACTTATCTACTCATCTAAACACTCTATTACCTCATTCTCCGTCTTTCTCCATGACCCGATCTGCTTTCATCCGATAACCGCAACACTCTGATGGTCGGATTTTGCGCTCCGATCAAGATAGATAGAGACTCTACACTCTGAGCTCCGACGATATTACGCTCAGCTCAACTCCCTCTCCTCTCCCTTCAAAATATTTATAATGGGTAAAACATGAAATTAAAAAAACAAATTTTGTATAATGACTTACAAATTAAAATATGAATGATTGATATGTTAAGTATAAAAATATCTAGAATGTGTAAATACATGAAATTTAAAAAAATGAAAAAATAAAATTAACTCGGTATAACGCAATTGCCGGTACAATTTTTTTTTCGTCTTGAAAAGACATTATTTGAAAGGATTTTGTTTTCAAATTGATTGGAGAACCAGCTGGTTGGTTCACCAAACAAGATTCTTAGACCTGTCAACAGATAACAAAGAATCAAAAACAAGCCAACGGATTTGAATTGGATTATATCCATCACATTTAGTAGACAAAATCAAGATTCTTTTATTTAAATTTGTAGTCGATGTATATCCATCACATTTAGTA
The DNA here is from genome assembly GCA_964058825.1 of Carex arenaria. Lineage (NCBI taxonomy): Eukaryota > Viridiplantae > Streptophyta > Magnoliopsida > Poales > Cyperaceae > Carex > Carex arenaria. The sequence goes on from CAXKVW010000151.1 coordinate 37,591, forward strand.
GACAAAATCAAGATTCTTTTATTTAAATTTGTAGTCGACAAAGATCTCTCAGTGAAGCTCGTGTGCACTGTGCTCACCAAGAAATTTAGTGTGCATAATTTTAAAATTGACAAATTAATTTCAAACAACAAATTCAAACTGTTGAAACCGATCTACTTCACGAGCAATGCATGTATATGCAAAAATTTTAAATTCATATAGTACAAAGTTAAGCAGTAAAAAAATAATGAAAAATGAATATATTAAAATAACTCACAAACTTCATTTTTTTTACTGCTTGACTTTGTACTAAATGAATTTGAAATTTTGAGAATTTTATGTAAAGGGAATAGAGCTCTTGAAATAATACAACTGCTTGGTGTTTCTCTGGAAATATTTTTATGAGGCTCATCATATTGTTTTTATTTTACATTTGTCAACATTTTGAAAGAAATATTATCAGCGTCAAAAAAATTGACGATTCTTTTTATTGAATACAAGGTTTCTTGTATAAAAAATTATCACATTTTATAATTAAGTTTTTCAATCCTTTCATAATATTTCATTTTATGATGAAGTTTAAGGAACAACATATTCTCATACAAAAATAAAGCTCATTCTAAAATGACATATCTATGAACTTTTTTTAATTGGTAGGTACATGTCAGTTTTTTTTCTTTTTTTGTTTGTTATGTTGCTTAACGGGAAAATAAGAAAAAAAAAATCATCAAAATAAGTTGTATTATTTGTTGTTGTTGTATTATGACATCTTTTATTGTCATATTGTAACTCTTGTTATTCTTATAAGGGTTATCCTCATCTCTTCAGGTTTTATATGCATTTGTATACCTAAAATAATTTTAGTTTAATAGGATCATTAAATAATAAATAAAATTCCTCAAATGATATAAAAAAATTGAAATAAATGAAGACATATGACCAATCAATTATTAATCAATCCAAAAGTTTCTTAAATAACAATTAAAAATAGAAAAAATCAGGACCAATAAGAAAATCGACTATTTGATAATCAAATAAGAGGGTTTAGGAAAGTTTTCAAGAAAAATAGAAAAAGAGGAGGAAACGTAGATTCTGTGAGATACAAAGCGCTGGAGAGGCATCGGCAAGTACGCACAATTCTAAATTAACTTTGGGGGTTAGAACACAAACCATAAAACAAATTTTAAAACAAACAACAATTATAAAATTATTCGATAGAGTTTAAACTAAAATCTCTTGATATCTCTTGGACCGATACCTATATACTACAAGGGTAGGTTGTATACGCTTGCAACTGACTGATCTCTTGAGTATTTGGTTTATAAATTTAAAAGTAAACGAGTACAAGGTTATAGCCAAAACCCTATATACAAAATACTCAATAATATCGGTTTTTTATTAAATAGTTTGTCTTTATTTATTTAAAAAAATCAATGTTTTTTACATGTAGAATTGTAAAGTTAATGAGAAAATTTCATGTATACCCCTCAAAAACTTCAAAATTACTTATTCACCCTCTAAACTTTCAAAACTCACAAAATTTACGCACTTCATTATCTTTTATATTAAAACTCATTTTAAATTTATAAAATATCTATTTCACACTTCATTAAATGCATAAAAAATTTGTAGCTTGTTTAAGAAAGATGAAGTCTTATTTTTTATTAGTTTTCAAGGGAAAATTTGATATTTTATAAAGGATAATAGGTATAGTTGATACATCCTATCTCGGAGAGATAGTCCGTATGTGAAAGGAAATGTTGTAGAAGGAGCTCGTCCCTGTCTCGGGGTGACATGCCGAGATGAGATTAGGTTTGGAAACAGAATGAGGGTTGCGGATATTCGAATCCCTATACGATCTCTCTTAGTGTAAGTTGAGTAAAGAAAAATGAAATTGATCCCTGTTGAAAGGATCCTTCCAACTTATATAGGCCGTCCCTTAACCGCCATCCCGCCCCTACAGGGAGATCGTGGGAGCTGTTAAGGGAGATCGTGGGGACAGTTATCCCATATGAGGCGGTGTAAGCCTATGTCGGTGAGAAACCGCATCACCCACGCATTTGTGGCAGCAAGGCCTATCTTTATTGGACTTGAGTTTCATTAAGCACAGGGATTTTCGTATTGATCCCGAGCTGGCCTCCTAAGAGAGGTCTGTATCCCAGTGTTTTTGTTTAGCTCAAAAGGTCAAAGTGATGGCAAAATGAGTATTTTATAAAGTGTAAATGGTATAATGAGTATCTTATTAGATCGACATTTTTCTTAAATAAACTACAATTTATTTATGCTTTTAATAAAGGGTAAAATGGATATTTTATAAATTTAAGATGAATTTACCATAAAAGGCAATAAATGGGTAAATTTGTGAGTTTTGAAAGTTTTGAGGGGGGAATACGTAATTTTCAAGTTTAGACACTTGTTCTTATACTTAACAACCTCATTTGTCGTTAATTAACAACCTCATTTTTCTTAATTTTCAAGACCTCAATTGGTGTTGTTCGTGTAATTAACAACCTCTTTTGCCCTAGATATTGTGCCTTATGAACCCCATTTGCAATTTTTCTTGTTCTTAGGAATCTCATTTTCCCTTGTTCGTGTGCTTAACAACCTCAATTGTCGCTGTTGATATGCTTCTTATCCTCTTTTGCCCTTGTTCTTGTGCTTAGCAACTTCATTTACACTTGTTCTTCTGCATAACAATCTAATTTGTCGTTGTTCTTGCGCTTTGCAACTTAATTTGCCCTCGATCTTGTGCTTGTGAAGCTCATTTGCATTTGTTCTTGTACTTAACAACCTCATTTACCCTTGTTTGTACTTCTGAACCTCATTTGTTCTAGTGCTTAGGAACCTCATTTGTCCTTGTTCATGTGCTTAACAACATCAAATGTCGCTGTTCATATGCTTCTTATCCTCTTTTGCCCTTTTTTGTGCTTAGCAACCTCATTTGTCGTTGTTATTGCGCTTTGCAACATAATTTGCCCTTGCTCTTGTGCTTGTGAACCTCATTTGCAATTGTTCTTGTGCTTAGGAACCTCATTTTTCCTTGTTTGTGTTCTTAACAACCTCAATTGGCGTTGTTCGTGTGCTTAACAACATCTTTTACCCTTGACCTTGTGCTTGCGAACTTCATTTGCATTTGTTCTTGTGCTTAGGAACCTCATTTTTCCTTGTTCGTGTGCTTAACAATGTCAATTGTCGTTGTTCATATGCTTCTTAACCTCTTTTACCCCTGTTCTTGTGCTTAGCCACATCATTTACACTTGTTCTTGTGCTTAACAACCACATTTGCCGTTGTTCTTGCACGTTGCAACATAATTTGCCCTTGATCTTGTGCTTATTAACCTCATTTGCATTTGTTCTTGTGCTTAAGTACCTCATTTTCCCTGGTTTGTGTTCTTAACAACCTCGATTGTCGTTGTTCATATGTTTCTTAACCTCTTTTGTCATTGTTATTGTACTTAGCAACATCATTTACACTTGTTTTTGTGCTTAACAACCTCATTTGTCGTTGTTCTTGCGCATTACAACATAATTTGCTATTGATCTTGTGCTTGTGAAGCTCATTTGCATTTGTTCTTGTGCTTAGGAATCTCATTTTCCCTTGTTTGTGCACTGAACCACCTTAATTGGCGTTGTTCGTGTGCTTAACAACCTTGTGCTTATCAACATCATTTGTATTTGTTCTAGTGCTTAGAAACCTCAATTGCCCTTGTTCATGTACTTAACAACCTTAATTGTCGTTGTTAAGCACAAGAACAAGTGTAAATGATATTTCTAAGCACAAGAACAAGGGCAAAAGAGGATAAGAAGCATATGAACAGCGACAATTGAGGTTGTTAAGCACATGAACAAGGGCAAGTGAGGTTCCTAAGCACAAGAACAAATGTAAATGAGGTTCATAAGTACAATATCAAGAGCAAAAGGGGTTGTTAAGCACGAACAACACCAATTGAGGTCATTAAGCACACAAACAAGGGCAAATGAGGTTCGTAAGCACAAGAACAAATGCAAATGAGCTTCACAAGCACAAGATCGAGGGCAAATTATGTTGCAAAGCGCAAGACCAACGACAAATGAGGTTGTTAAGCACAATAACAAGTGTAAATGATGTTGCTAAGTACAAGAACAAGGGCAAAAAGAGGATAAGAAGCATATGATCTGCGACAATTGAGGTTGTTAAGCACACGAACAAGGGCAAATGAGGTTCCTAAGCACAAGAACAAATACAAATGAGGTTCATATGTACAATACCAAGGGCAAAAGATGTTGTTAAGCACGTGAAGAACACCAATTGAGGTCATTAAGCACACAAACAAGGGCAACTGAGTTCCTAAGCACAAGAACAATTGCAAATGAGGTTCATAAGCACAAGAACCAGGGAAAATTATGTTGCAAAGCGCATGAACAACGACAAATGAGGTTGTTAAGCACAAGAACAAGTGTAAATGATGTCGCTTAGCACAAAAAAAGGACAAAAGAGGATAAGAACCATATGAACAGCGACAAATGAGGTTGTTAAGCACATGAACAAGGGCAAATGAGGTTCCTAAGCACAAGGAAAAATTCAAATGAGGTTCATAAGCACAAACAAGGGCAAATGAGGTTGTTAAGCACAAGAACAAATGCAAATGAGTTTCACAAGCACAAGATCGAGGGCAAATTATGTTGCAAACCGCAAGAACAACGACAAATGAGATTGTTATGCACAAGAACAAGTGTAAATGATGTTGCTAAGCACAAGAACATGGGCAAAAGAGGATAAGAACATATGAACAACAACAATTGAGGTTGTTAAGCACACGAACAAGGGCAAATGAGGTTCCTAAGCACAAGAACAAATGCAAATGGGGTTCATAAGCACAATATCTAGGGCAAAAGAGGTTGTTAAGCACACAAAGAACACCAATTGAGGTCATTAAGCACACAAACAAGGGCAAATGACGTTCCTAAGCACAAGAACAAATGCAAGTGAGGTTCATAAGCACAAGATCAAGGGCAAATTATGTTGACACACAAGAACAACGACAAATGAGGTTGTTAAGCAGAAGAACAAGTGTAAATGATGTTGCTAAGCACAAAAAAAGGGCAAAAGAGGATAAGAAGCATGTGAACAGCGACAATTGAGGTAGCTAAGCACGTGAACAAGGGCAAATGAGATTCCTAGCCTCAATTGGCGTTGTTCGTGTGCTTAACAACCCCTTTTGCCTTTCATCTTGTCCTTTTTTGTGCTTAGGAACCACATTTGCCCTTGATATTGTGCTTATGAACCCCATTTGCATTTGTTCTCGTGCAACCTCATTTGCCCTTGTTCGTGTGCTTAATAACCTCAATTGTCGCTATTCATATACTTCATCACCTCTTTTACCCCTGTTCTTGTGCTTAGCAACATCATTTACATCTGTTCTTGCGCTTAACAGCCTTATTTGTCGTTGTTCTTGCGCGTAACAGACTTATTTGTCGTTGTTCTTGCGCTTAACAGCCTCATTTACATTCGATCTTGTGCTTGTGAAGCTCATTCGTATTTATTCTTGTGCTTACGAACCTCATTTGCCCTTGTTTGTGTGCTTAATGACCTCAATTGGTGTTCTTCGTGTGCTTAATAACCTCTTTTGCCCTAGATATTGTGCTTATACCCCATTTGCATTTGTTCTTGTGCTTAGGAAACTCATTTGCCCTTGTTCAAGTGCTTAACAACCTCAATTGTCGCAGTTTATATGCTTCTTATCCTCTTTTGCCCTTTTTTTGTGCTTAGCAACATCATTTACACTTGTTCTTGTGCTTAACAACCTCATTTGTCGTTGTTCTTGCGCTTTGCAACATAATTTGCCCTTGATCTTGTGCTTGTGAACCTCATTTGCATTTGTTCTTGTGCTTAGAGGAACCTCATTTTACCTTGTTTGTGTGCTTGAGAACTTCAATTGGCGTTGTTCGTGTGCTTAAGAACCCCTTTTTCCCTTGATCTTGTCCTTATGAACCTCATTTGCTTTTGTTCTTGTGCATAGTAACCTCATTTGCCCTTGTTCGTTACCTTAACGACCTTAATTGTCGTTGTTCCTATGCTTCTTAACCTCTTTTACCCCTGTTCTTGTGCTTAGCAACATCATTTACACTTGTTCTTGTGCTTAACAACCTCAATTGTTGTTGTTCTTGCGTTTGGCAACATAATTTGCCCTTGATCTTCTGCTTATGAACAACCTCATTTGCATTTGTTCTTGTGCTTAGGCACCTCATTTTCCCTTGTTTGTGTGCTTGACAACCTCAATTGGCATTGTTCGTGTGCTTAACCCCTTTTGCCCTTCATCTTGTCCTTATAAACCTCATTTGCTTTTGTTCTTGTGCTTAGGAACCTCATTTGCCCTTTTTCGTTAGCTTAACAACCTCAATTGTCGTTGCTCATATGCTTCTTAACCTCGTTTGCCCCTGTTCTTGTGTTTAGCAACATCATTTACACTTGTTCTTGTGCTTAACAACCTCATTTGTCGTTGTTCTTGCGCTTTGCAACATAATTTGCCCATGATCTTGTGCTTATGAACCTCGTTTGCATTCGTTCTTGTGCTTAGCAACCTCATTTGCCCTTGATTGTGTACTTAACGACCTCAATTGGTGTTGTTCATCTGGTTAACAACCTCTTTTGCCCTTGATATTGTGCTTATGAACCTCATTTGCATTTGTTCTTGTGCTTATGAACCTCATTTGCCCTTGTTCGTGTGCTTAAGAACCTCAATAGTCGCTGTTCATATGCTTCTTATCCTCTTGCCCTTGTTCTTGTGCTTAGCAACATAATTTACACTTGTTGTTGTGCTTAACAACCTCATTTGTTATTGTTCTTGCGATTTGCAACATAATTTGTCCTTGATCTTATGCTTATGAACCTCATTTACATTTATTCTTGCGCTTAGGAACCTCATTTGTCCTTGTTCGTGTGCATAACAACGTAAACTGTCGTTGTTCATATGCTACATCTCTTGCCCCTGTTCTTGTGCTTAGCAACATTATTTACACTTGTTCTTGTGCTTAACAACCTCATTTATTGATGTTCTTGCGCTTTGCAACATAATTTACCGTTGTTCTTGTGCTTGTGAAGTTCATTTGCATTTGTTCTTGGCCTTAGGAACCTCATTTTCCCTTTTTTTTGAGCTTAACAACATCAATTGGCGTTATTCGTGTGCTTAACAACCTCTTTTGCCCATGACCTTGTGCTTATGAACATCATTTTCTTTTGTTCTTGTGCTTAGGAACCTCATTTGCCCTTGTTCGTTAGCTTAACAACCTCAATTGTCGTTGCTCATATGCTTCTTAACCTCTTTTGCCCCTGTTCTTGTGTTTAGCAACATCATTTACACTTGTTCTTGTGCTTAACAACCTCATTTGTTGTTGTTCTTGCGCTTTGCAACATAATTTGCCCATGATCTTGTGCTTATGAACCTCGTTTGCATTCGTTCTTGTGCTTAGCAACCTCATTTGCCCTTGATTGTGTACTTAACGACCTCAATTGGTGTTGTTCATCTGGTTAACAACCTCTTTTGCCCTTGATATTGTGCTTATGAACCTCATTTGCATTTGTTCTTGTGCTTATGAACCTCATTTGCCCTTGTTCGTGTGCTTAAGAACCTCAATAGTCGCTGTTCATATGCTTCTTATCCTCTTGCCCTTGTTCTTGTGCTTAGCAACATAATTTACACTTGTTGTTGTGCTTAACAACCTCATTTGTTGTTGTTCTTGCGATTTGCAACATAATTTGTCCTTGATCTTATGCTTATGAACCTCATTTACATTTATTCTTGCGCTTAGGAACCTCATTTGCCCTTGTTCGTGTGCATAACAACGTAAACTGTCGTTGTTCATATGCTACATCTCTTGCCCTTGTTCTTGTGCTTAGCAACATTATTTACACTTGTTCTTGTTCTTAACAACCTCATTTGTTGATGTTCTTGCGCTTTGCAACATAATTTACCATTGTTCTTGTGCTTGTGAAGTTCATTTGCATTTGTTCTTGGCCTAAGGAACCTCATTTTCCTTTTTTTTTGAGCTTAACAACATCAATTGGCGTTATTCGTGTGCTTAACAACCTCTTTTGCCCATGGCCTTGTGCTTATGAACATCATTTTCTTTTGTTCTTGTGCTTAGGAACCTCATTTTTCCTTGTTCATGTGCTTAACAACCTCAATTGTCGTTGTTCATATACTTCTTAACCTCTTTTGCCCTTGTTTTTGTGCTTAGCAACCTCATTTGTCGTTGTTCTTGCACGTTGCAACATAATTTGCCCTTGTTCTTGTGCTTATGAACATCATTTGCATTTGTTCTTCTGCTTAGGAACCTCGTTTGCCCTTGTTTGTGTCCTTAATGACCTCAATTGGTGTTGTTCGTGTGCTTAACAACCCCTTTTGCCCTTCATCTTGTCCTTATAAACCTCATTTGCTTTTGTTCTTGTGCTTAGGAACCTCATTTGCCCTTGTTCGTTAGCTTAACAACCTCAATTGTCGTTGCTCATATGCTTCTCAACCTCTTTTGCCCCTGTTCATTTACACTTGTTCTTGTGCTTAACAACCTAATTTGTCGTTGTTCTTGCGCTTTGCAACATAATTTGCCCTTGATCTTGTGCTTATGAATCTCATTTGCATTTGTTCTTGTGCTTAGGAACCTCATTTTCCCTTGTTTGTGTGCTTGACAACGTCAATTGGCGTGATTCGTGTACTTAAGAACCCCTTTTGCCCTCGATCTTGTCCTTATGAACCTCATTTGCTATTGTTTTTGTGCTTAGGAACCTCATTTGCCCTTGTTCATTAGCTTAACAACCTCAATTGTCGTTGTTCATATGTTTCTTAACCTCTTTTACCCCTGTTCTTGGGCTTAGCAACATCATTTATACTTGTTCTTGTGCTTAACAACCTCATTTGTCGTTGTTCTTGCGCTTTGCAACATTATTTGCCCTTGATCTTGTGCTTATGAACCTCATTTGTATTCGTTCTTGTGCATAGGAACCTCATTTTCCCTTGGTTGTGTGCTTAATGACCTCAATTGGTGTTGTTCGTGTAATTAACAACCTCTTTTGCCCTATATATTGTGCTTATGAAACCCATTTGCATTTGTTCTTGTGCTTAGGAACATCATTTGCCCTTGTTCATGTGCTTAACAACCTCAATTGTCGATGTTCATATGTTTCTTATCCTCTTCTGTCCTTTTTTTGTGCTTAGCAACATCACTTACATTTCTTCTTGCGCTTAACAACCTTATTTGCCGTCGTTGTTGCGCGTTGCAACATAATTTGCCCTTGAGATTCTGCTTATGAACCTCACTTGCATTTGTTCTTGTGCTTAGAAACCTCATTTTCCCTTGTTTGTGTGCTTAATGACCTCAATTGGTGTTCTTCGTGTGCTTAACAACCTCTTTTGCCCTATATATTGTGATTATGAACCCCATTTGCATTTGTTCTCTTGCTTAGGAACCTCATTTGCCATTGTTCTTGTGCTTAACGACCTCAATTGTCGCTGTTCATATACTTAATATCTTCTTTTGCCCTTGTCCTTGTGCTGAGCAACATCATTTACACTTGTTTCTGTGCTTAACAATCTCATTTGTCGTTGTTCTTGCGCTATGCAACATAATTTGCCCTCGATCTTGTGCTTGTGAAGCTCATTTGCATTTATTCTTGTGCTTACGAACCTCATTTGCCCTTGTTTGTGTGCTTAATGACCTCAATTGGTGTTGTTCGTGTACTTAACAACCTCTTTTGCTCTTGATATTGTGCTTATGAACCTCATTTGCATTTGTTCTTGCGCGACCCTCATTTGCCCATGTTCATGTGCTCAACAACCTCAATTGTCGTTTGTCATTTGCTTCTTATCCTCTTTTGCCCTTTTTTGTGCTTAGCAACATGATTGAACTTGTTCTTGCGCTCAACAACCTCATTTGTCGTTATTCTTGCGCGTTGCAACATAATTTGCCCTTGATTTACACTTGTTCTTGTGCTTATAAACCTCACTTGCATTTGTTTTTGTGCTTAGGAACCTCATTTGCCCTTGTTTGTGTGCTTACCTCAATTGGAGTTCTGCGTGTGGTTAACAACCTCTTTTGCCCTAGATATTGTGTTTATGAACCCCATTTACATTTGTTCTTGTGCTTAGGAATCTCATTTGCCCTTGTTCGTGTGCTTAACAACATCAATTGTCGATGTTCATATGCTTCTTAACCTCTTTTACCCCTATTCTTGTGCTTAGCAACATCATTTACTTTTGTTCTTGTGCTTAACAACCTCATTTGTCGTTGTTCTTGTGCGTTGCAACATAATTTGCCCTTGACCTTATGCTTATGAATCTCATTTGCATTTGTTCATGTGCTTAGGAACCTCATTTTCCCTTGTTTATGTGCTTAACAACCTCAATTGGCGTTGTTCGTGTGCTTAACCACCCCTTTTGCCCTTAAACTTATGGTAATGAACCTCATTTGCATTCGTTCTTGTGCTTAGGATCCTCATTTGCCCTTGTTCGTTACCTTAACAACCTCAATTGTCGCTGTTCATATGCTTCTTATCCTCTTTTACCCTTGTTCTTGTGTTTAGCAACATCATTTACACTTGTTATTGTGCTTAACAATCTCATTTGTCGTTGTTCTTTCGCTTTGCAACATAATTTGCCTTCGATCTTGTGCTTGTGAAGCTCATTTGCATTTGTTCTTCTGCTTACGAACCTCATTTTCCCTAGTTTGTGTGCTTAATGACCTCAATTGGTGTTGTTCGTGTAATTAACAACCTCTTTTGCCCTAGATATTGTGCTTATGAAACTCATTTGCATTTGTTCTTGTGCTTAGGAACCTCATTTGGCCTTGTTCATGTGCTTAACAACCTCAATTGTCGATGTTCATATGTTTTTTATCCTCTTCTGCCCTTTTTTTGTGCTTAGCAACATCATTTACACTTGTTCTTGTGCTTAACAACCTCATTTGTCGTTGTTCTTGCGCGTTACAACATAATTTGCCCTTGATCTTGTGCTTATGAACCTCACTTGCATTTGTTCTTGTGCTTAGGAACCTCATTTGCCCTTATTTGTGTGCTTAATGACCTCAATTGGTGTTCTTCGTGTGCATAACAACCTCTTTTGCCATAGATATTGTGCTTATGAACCCCATTTACATTTGTTCATGTGCTTAGGACCTCATTTTCCCTTGTTTGTGTATTTAACAACCTCAATTGGCGTTGTTCGTGTGCCCACCCCTTTGGCCCTTAAGCTTATGCTTATGAACCTCATTTGCATTCGTTCTTGTGCTTAGGATCCTCATTTGCCCTTGTTCGTTAGCTTAACAACCTCAATTGTCGTTGTTCATTTCCTTCTTAACCTCTTTTGCCCTTGTTATTGTGCTTAGCAACATCATTTACACTGGTTCTTGTGCTTAACAACCCCATTTGTCTTGTTCTTGCGCGTTGCAACATAATCTGCCCTTGATCTTGAGCTTATGAACCTCATTTGCATTTGTTCTTGTGCTTAAGAACCTCATTTTCCCTTGTTTGTGTGCTTAACAACCTTAATTGGCGTTGTTCGCGTGCTTAACCACCCCTTTTGCCCTTGAACTTGTGCTTATGAACCTCATTTGCAATTGTTCTTGTGCCTTAGCATCCTCAGTTTCCCTTTTTCGTGTACTTACCTCAATTGCCGTTGTTCATATGCTTCTTAACCTCTTTTGCCCTTGTTCTTGTGCTTGGCAACATCATTTACACTTGTTCTGTGCTCAACAACCTCATTTGTTGTTGTTCTTGCGCTTTGCAACAAAATTTGCCCTTGATCTTGTGCCTGTGAAGCTCATTTGCATTTTGTTCTTGTGTTTAGGAACCTCATTTGCCTTTGTTTGTGTGCTTAACGACCTCAATTATCGTTGTTCATATGCTTCTTAACATTTTTTGCCCTTGTTCTTGTGCTTAGCAACATCATTTACATTTGTTCTTGTGCTAAACAACCTCATTTGTCGTTGTTCTTGTGAGTTGCAACATAATTTGTCCGTGATCTTGTACTTCTGAACCTCATTTGCATTTGTACTTATGCTTACGAACCTCATTTTCCCATTTTTTATGCTTCACAACCTCAATTGGCGTTGTTCACGTGCTTAACCACCCCTTTTGCCCTTGAGCTTGTGCTTATGAACCTCATTTGCATTTGTTCTTGTGCTTAGGATCATCATTTGCCTTTGTTTGTGTGCTTAATGACCCCAATTGGTATTCTTTGTGTGCTTAACAACCTCTTTTGCCCTAGATATTGTGCTTATCAACCCCATTTGCATTTGTTCTTGTGCTTAGGAACCTCATATGCCCTTGTTCGTTACCTTAACAACCTCAATTGTCGCTGTTCATATGCTTCTTATCCTCTTTTACCCTTGTTCTTGTGCTTAGCAACATCATTTACACTTGTTCTTGTGCTTAACAATCTCATTTGACGTTGTTCTTTCGCTTTGCAACATAATTTGCCTTCAATCTTGTGCTTGTGAAGCTGAATTGCATTTGTTCTTGTGCTTACGAACCTCATTTTCCCTTGTTTGTGTGCTTAATGACCTCAATTGATGTTGTTCGTGTAATTACCAACCTCTTTTGCCCTAGATATTGTGCTTATGAAACTCATTTGCATCTATTCTTGTGCTTAGGAACCTCATTTGCCCTTGTTCATGTGCTTAACAACCTCAATTGTCCATGTTCATATGTTTCTTATCCTCTTCTGCCCTTTTTTTGTGCTTAGCAACATCACTTACATTTCTTCTTGCGCTTAACAACCTTATTTGTCGTTGTTCTTGCGCGTTGCAACATAATTTGCCCTTGATATTGTGCTTATGAACCTCACTTGCATTTGTTCTTGTGCTTAGGAACCTCATTTTCCCTTGTTTGTGTGCTTAATGACCTCAATTGGTGTTCTTCGTGTGCTTAACATCCTCTTTTGCCCTATATATTGTGATTATGAACCCCATTTGCATTTGTTCTTGTGCTTAGGAATCTCATTTGCCCTTGTTGAGCTTAACGACCTCAATTGTCGCTGTTCATATGCTTGATATCTTCTTTTGCCCTTGTTCTTGTGCTGAGCAACATCATTTACACTTGTTCCTGGGCTTAACAATCTCATTTGTCGTTGTTCTTGCGCTTTGCAACATAATTTGCCCTCGATCTTGTGCTTGTGAAGCTCATTCGTATTTATTCTTGTGCTTACGAACCTCATTTGCCCTTGTTTGTGTGCTTAATGACCTCAATTGGTGTTGTTCGTGTGCTTAACAACCTCTTTTGCTCTTGATATTGTGCTTATGAACCTCATTTCCATTTGTTCTTGCGCGACCCTCATTTCCCATGTTCATGTGCTTAACAACCTCAATTGTCGTTGTTCATATGCTTCTTATCCTCTTTTGCCCTTTTTTGTGCTTAGCAACATGATTTGCACTTGTTCTTGTGCTTAACAACCTCATTTGTCGTTGTTCTTGCGCGTTGCAACATAATTTGCCCTTGATTTACACTTGTTCTTGTGCTTATGAACGTCACTTGCATTTGTTTTTGTACTTAGGAACCTCATTTGCCCTTGTTTCTGTGCTTACCTCAATTGGTGTTCTTCGTGTGGTTAACATCCTCTTTTGCCATAGATATTGTGCTTATGAACCCCATTTACAGTTGTTCTTGTGCTTAGGAATCTCATTTGCCCTTGTTCGTGTGCTTAACAACCTCAATTGTCGCTGTTCATATGCTTCTTAACCTCTTTTACCCCTATTATTGTGCTTAGCAACATCATTTACTCTTGTTCTTGTGCTTAACAACCTCATTTGTCGTTGTTCTTGTGCGTTGCAACATAATTTGCCCTTGACCTTATGCTTATGAAGCTCATTTGCATTTGTTCATGTGCTTAGGAACCTCATTTTCCCTTGTTTATGTGCTTAACAACCTCAATTGGCGTTGTTCGTGTGCTTAACCACCCCTTTTGCCCTTAAACTTATGGTAATGAACCTCATTTGCATTCGTTCTTGTGCTTAGGATCCTCATTTGCCCTTGTTCGTTACCTTAACAACCTCAATTGTCGCTGTTCATATGCTTCTTATCCTCTTTTACCCTTGTTCTTGTGTTTAGCAACATCATTTACACTTGTTATTGTGCTTAACAATCTCATTTGTCGTTGTTCTTTCGCTTTGCAACATAATTTGCCTTCGATCTTGTGCTTGTGAAGCTCATTTGCATTTGTTCTTGTGCTTACGAACCTCATTTTCCCTAGTTTGTGTGCTTAATGACCTCAATTGGTGTTGTTCGTGTAATTAACAACCTCTTTTGCCCTAGATATTGTGCTTATGAAACTCATTTGCATTTGTTCTTGTGCTTAGGAACCTCATTTTCCATTATTCATATGCTTAACAACCTCAATTGTCGATGTTCATATGTTTCTTATCCTCTTCTGCCCTTTTTTTGTGCTTAGCAACATCATTTACACTTGTTCTTGTGCTTAACAACCTTATTTGTCGTTGTTCTTGCGCGTTACAACAAAATTTGCCCTTGATCTTGTGCTTATGAACCTCACTTGCATTTGTTCTTGTGCTTAGGAACCTCATTTTCCCTTATTTGTGTGCTTAATGACCTCAATTGGTGTTCTTCGTGTGCATAACAACCTCTTTTGCCCTAGATATTGTGCTTATGAACCCTATTTACATTTGTTCATGTGCTTATGAACCCTAGATATTGTGCTTATGAACCCTATTTACATTTGTTCATTCTTCCTTGTTTGTGTGTTTAACAACCTCAATTGGCGTTGTTCGTGTGCTTAACCACCCCTTTGGCCCTTAAGCTTATGCTTATGAACCTTATTTGTATTCGATTTTGTGCTTAGGATCCTCATTTGCCCTTGTTCATTAGCTTAACAACCTCAATTGTCGTTCTTCATATGCTTCTTAACCTCTTTTGCCCTTGTTATTGTGCTTAGAAACATCATTTACACTTGTTCTTGTGCTTAACATCCCCATTTGTCTTGTTCTTGCGCGTTGCAACATAATCTGCCCTTGATCTTGTGCTTATGAACCTCATTTGCATTTGTTCTTGCGCTTAAGAACCACATTTTCCCTTGTTTGTGTGCTTAACAACCTTAATTGGCGTTGTTTGCGTGCTTAACCACCCCTTTTGCCCTTGAACTTGTGCTAATGAACCTCATTTGCAATTGTTCTTGTGCCTTAGGATCCTCATTTTCCCTTGTTCGTGTACTTACCTCAATTGCCGTTGTTCATATGCTTCTTAACCTCTTTTATCCTTGTTCTTGTGCTTAGCAACATCATTTACACTTGTTCTGTGCTCAACAACCACATTTGTCGTTGTTCTTGCACTTTGCAACAAAATTTGCCCTTGATCTTGTACATGTGAAGCTCATTTGCATTTGTTCTTATGCTTAGGAACCTCATTTTCCCATGTTTGTGTACTTAACAAACTCAATTGGCATTGTTCGTGTACTTAACAACCTGTTTTGCCTTTGACCTTGTGCTTATGAATATCATTTGCATTTGTTCTTATGCTTAGGAACCTCATTTGCCTTTGTTTGTGTGCTTAACGACCTCAATTATCGTTGTTCATATGCTTCTTAACCTTTTTTGCCCTTGTTCTTGTGCTTAGCAACATCATTTACAGTTGTTCTTGTGCTAAACAACCTCATTTGTCGTTGTTCTTGCGCGTTGCAACATAATTTGTCCGTGATCTTGTACTTCTGAACCTCATTTGCATTTGTACTTAAGCTTACGAACCTCATTTTCCCTTTTTTTGTGCTTAATGACCTCAATTGATGTTGTTCGTGTAATTACCAACCACTTTTGCCCTAGATATTGTGCTTATGAAACTCATTTGCATTTGTTCTTGTGCTTAGGATCCTCATTTGCCTTTGTTTGTGTGCTTAATGACCTCAATTGGTGTTCTTCGTGTGCTTAACAACCTCTTTTGCCCTAGATATTGTGCTTACGAACCCCATTTGCATTTGCTCTTGTGCTTAGGAACCTCATATGCCCTTGTTCGTGTGCTTAACAACCTCAATTGTCGCTGTTCATATGCTTCTTATCCTCTTTTACCCTTGTTCTTGTGTTTAGCAACATCATTTACACTTGTTCTTGTGCTTAACAATCTCATTTGCCGTTGTTCTTTCGCTTTGCAACATAATTTGCCTTCGATCTTGTGGTTGTGAAGCTCATTTGCATTTGTTCTTGTGCTTACGAACCTCATTTTCCCTTGTTTGTGTGCTTAATGACCTCAATTGGTGTTGTTCGGGTAATTAACAACCTCTTTTACCCTAGATATTGTGCTTATGAACCCCATTTGCATTTGTTCTTGTGCTTAGGAACCTCATTTGCCCTTGTTCGTGTGCTTAACAGCCTCAATTGTCGCTGTTGATATGCTTCTTATCCTCTTTTTCCCTTGTTCTTGTGCTTAGCAACATCATTTACACTTGTTCTTGTGCATAACAATGTCATTTGTCGTTGTTCTTGCACTTTGCAACTTAAGTTGCCCTCGATCTTGTGCTTGTGAAGCTCATTTGCATTTGTTCTTGTGCTTAACAACCTCATTTGCCCTTGTTTGTACTTCTGAACCTCATTTGCATTTGTTCTAGTGCTTAGGAACCTCATTTGCCCTTGTTCATGTGCTTAACAACATCAAATGTCGCTGTTCATATGCTTCTTATCCTCTTTTGCCCTTTTTTGTGCTTAGCAACCTCATTTGTCGTTGTTATTGCGCTTTGCAACATAATTTGCACTTGCTCTTGTGCTTGTGAACCTTATTTGCAATTGTTCTTGTGCTTAGGAACCTCATTTCCCTTGTTTGTGTTCTTAACAACCTCAGTTGGCGTTGTTCGTGTGCTTAACAACATCTTTTTCCCTTGACCTTGTGCTTGCGAACTTCATTTGCATTTGTTCTTGTGCTTAGGAACCTCATTTCCCTTGTTCGTGTGCTTAACAATGTCAATTGTCGTTGTTCATATAGTTCTTAACCTCTTTTACCCCTGTTCTTGTTTATTAGCCACATCATTTACACTTGTTCTTGTGCTTAACAACCACATTTGTCGTTGTTCTTGCACGTTGCAACATAATTTGCCCTTGATCTTGTTCTTATAAACCTCATTTGCATTTGTTCTTGTGCTTAAGTACCTCATTTTCCCTGGTTTGTGTTCTTTACAACCTCGATTGTCGTTGTTCATATGTTTCTTAACCTTTTTTGCCATTGTTATTGTACTTAGCAACATCATTTACACTTGTTCTTGTGCTTAACAACCTCATTTGTCGTTGTTCTTGCGCATTACAACATAATTTGTTCTTGATCTTGTGCTTGTGAAACTCATTTGCATTTGTTCTTGTGCTTAGGAATCTCATTTTCCCTTGTTTGTGCACTGAACCGCCTCAATTGGCGTTGTTCGTGTGCTTAACAACCTTGTGCTTATCAACATCATTTGTATAGGTTCTAGTGCTTAGGAACCTCAATTGCCCTTGTTCATGTGCTTAACAACCTCAATTGTCGTTGTTAAGCACAAGAACAAGTGTAAATGATATTTCAAAGCACAAGGCAAGGGCAAAAGAGGATAAGAAGCATATGAACAGCGACAATTGAGGTTGTTAAGCACATGAACTAGGGCAAGTGAGGTTCCTAAGCACAAGAACAAATGCAAATGAGGTTCATAAGTACAATATCAAGAGCAAAAGAGGTTGTTAAGCACGAACAACACCAATTAAGGTCATTAAGCACACAAACAAGGGCAGATGAGGTTCGTAAGCACAAGAACAAATGCAAATGAGCATCACAAGCACAAGATCGAGGGCAAATTATGTTGCAAAGCGCAAGACCAACGACAAATGAGGTTGTTAAGCACAAGAACAAGTATAAATGATGTTGCTAAGCACAAGAACAAGTATAAATGATGTTGCGACAATTGAGGATAAGAACAAGCACAAGAACAAGAACAAGGGCAAAAAGAGGATAAGAAGCATATGATCTGCGACAATTGAGGTTGTTAAGCACACGAACAAGGGCAAATGAGGTTCCTAAGCACAAGAACAAATACAAATGAAGTTCATTTGTACAATACCAAGGGCAAAAGATGTTGTTAAGCACATGAAGAACACCAATTGAGGTCATTAAGCACATAAACAAGGGCAACTGAGGTTCCTAAGAACAAGAACAATTGCAAATGAGCTTCACAAGCACAAGAACCAGGGCAAATTATGTTGCAAAGCGCAAGAACAACGACAAATGAGGTTGTTAAGCACAAGAACAAGTGTAAATGATGTCGCTCAGCACAAAAAAAACGGCCAAAGAGGATAAGAACCATACGAACAGCGACAATTGAGGTTGTTAAGCACATGAACAAGGGCAAATGAGGTTGTTAAGCACAAGAACAAATGCAAATCAGTTTCACAAGCACAAGATCGAGGGCAAATTATGTTGCAAAGCGCAAGAAGAACGACAAATGAGATTATTATGCACAAGAACAAGTGTAAATGATGTTGCTAAGTACAAGAACATGCGGAAAAGAGGATAAGAACATATGGACAGCAACAATTGAGGTTGTTAAGCACACGAACAAGGGCAAATGAGGTTCCGAAGCACAAGAACAAATGCAAATGGGGTTCAAAAGCACAATATCTAGGGCAAAAGAGGTTGTTAAGCACACGAAGAACACCAATTGAGGTCATTAAGCACACAAACAAGGGCAAATGACATTCCTAAGCACAAGAGCAAATGCAAGTGAGGTTCATAAGCACAAGATCAAGGGCAAATTATTTTGACGCACAAGAACAACGACAAATGAGGTTGTTAAGCAGAAGAAAAAGTGTAAATGTTGTCGCTAAGCACAAAAAAAGGGCAAAAGAGGATAAGAAGCAAATGAACAGCGACAATTGAGGTAGCTAAGAACGTGAACAAGGGCAAATGAGGTTCATAACCTCAATTGTCGTTGTTTGTGTGCTTAACGACCCCTTTTGCCCTTCATCTTGTCCTTATTTGTGCTTAGGAACCACATTTGCCCTTGATATTGTGCTTATGAACCACATTTGCATTTGTTCTTGTGCTTAGAAACCTCATTTGCCCTTGTTCGTGTGCTTAACCTCAATTGTCGCTATTCATATGCTTCATCACCTCTTTTACCCCTGTTCTTGTGCTTAGCAACATCATTTACAGCCTTATTTGTCGTTGTTCTTGTCCTTAACAGCCTTATTTGTCGTTGTTCTTGCGCGTTGCAACATAATTTGCCCTTCCTTAATGACCTCAATTGGTGTTCTTCGTGTTCTCAATAACCTCTTTTGCCCTAGATATTGTGCTTATGAATCCCATTTGCATTTGTTCTTGTGCTTAGGAAACTCATTTTCCCTTGTGCAAGTGCTTAACAATCTCAATTGTCGCAGTTTATATGCTTCTTATCCTCTTTTGCCCTTTTTTGGTGCTTAGTAACATCATTTACACTTGTTCTTGTGCTTAACAACCTCATTTGTCGTTGTTATTGCGCTTTGCAACATAATATGCCCTTGATCTTGTGCTTGTGAACATCATTTGCATTTGTTGTTGTGCTTAGAGGAACCTCATTTTTCCTTGTTTGTGTGCTTGAGAACTTCAATTGGCGTTGTTCGTGTGCTTAAGAACCCCTTTTGACCTTGATCTTGTCCTTATGAACCACATTTGCTTTTGTTCTTGTGCATAGGAACCTCATTTGCCCTTGTTCGTTACCTTAACAACCTTAATTCTCGTTGTTCCTATGCTTCTTAACCTATTTTACCCCTGTTCTTGTGCTTAGCAACATCATTTACACTTGTTCTTGTGCTTAACAACCTCATTTGTCGTTGGTCTTGCGTTTTGCAACTTAATTTGCCCTTGATCTTCTGCTTATGAACCTCATTTGCATTTGTTCTTGTGCTTAGGAACCTTATTTTCCCTTGTTTGTGGGCTTGACAACCTCAATTGGCGTTGTTCGTGTGCTTAACCCCTTTTGCCCTTCATCTTGTCCTTATAAACCTCATTTGCTTTTGTTCTTGTGCTTAGGAACCTCATTTGCCCTTGTTCGTTAGCTTAACAACCTCAATTGTCGTTGCTCATATGCTTCTTAACCTCGTTTGCCCCTGTTCTTGTGTTTAGCAACATCATTTACACTTGTTCTTGTGCTTAACAACCTCATTTGTCGTTGTTCTTGCGCTTTGCAACATAATTTGCCCATGATCTTGTGCTTATGAACCTCGTTTGCATTCGTTCTTGTGCTTAGCAACCTCATTTGCCCTTGATTGTGTACTTAACGACCTCAATTGGTGTTGTTCATCTGGTTAACAACCTCTTTTGCCCTTGATATTGTGCTTATGAACCCCATTTGCATTTGTTCTTGTGCTTATGAACCCCATTTGCCCTTGTTCGTGTGCTTAAGAACCTCAATAGTCGCTGTTCATATGCTTCTTATCCTCTTGCCCTTGTTCTTGTGCTTAGCAACATAATTTACACTTGTTGCTGTGCTTAACAACCTCATTTGTTGTTGTTCTTCCGATTTGCAACATAATTTTCCCTTGATCTTGTGCTTATGAACCTCATTTACATTTATTCTTGCGCTTAGGAACCTCATTTGCCCTTGTTCGTGTGCATAACAACCTCAACTGTCGTTGTTCATATGCTGCTTCTCTTGCCCTTGTTCTTGTGCTTAGCAATATTATTTACACTTGTTATTGTGCTTAACAACCTTATTTGTTGATGTTCTTGCGCTTTGCAACATGATTTACCGTCGTTTTTGTGCTTGTGAAGTTCATTTGCATTTGTTTTTGGCCTTAGGAACCTCATTTTCCCTTTTTTTTGTGCTTAACAACATCAATTAGCATTATTCGTGTGCTTAACAACCTCTTTTGCCCTGGACCTTGTACTTATGAACATCATTTGCTTTTGTTCTTGTGCTTAGGAACCTCATTTTCCCTTGTTCATGTGCTTAACAACCTCAATTGTTGTTGTTCATATGCTTCTTAACCTCTTTTGCCCTTGTTCTTGTGCTTAGCAACCTCATTTGTCGTTGTTCTTGCGCGTTGCAACATAATTTGCCCTTGTTCTTGTGCTTATGAACATCATTTGCATTTGTTCTTTTGCTTAGGAACCTCGTTTGCCCTTGTTTGTGTCCTTAATGACCTCAATTGGTGTTGTTCGTGTGCTTAACAACCTCTTTTGCCCTCGATATTGTGCTTATGAACCTCATTTTCATTTGTTATTCTGCTTAGGAACCTCATTTTCCCTTGTTCGTGTGCTTAACAACCTCAATTGTCGCTGTTCATATGTTTCTTATCCTCTTTTGCCCTTTTTCTGTGCTTAGCAATATCATTTACACTTGTTCTTGTGCTTAACAACCTCATTTGTTCTTGTGCTTTGGAACCTCATTTTCCCTTGTTCGTGTGCTTAACAACCTCAATTGTCACTGTGCATATGCTTCTTAACCTTTTTTACCTCTTTGCTTGTGCTTAGCAACATGATTTACACTTGTTCTTGTGCATAACAACCTCATTTGGCGTTGTTCTTGCACGTTGCAACATAATTTGCCCTTGTTCTTGTGCTTATGATCCTCACTTGCATTTGTTTTTGTGCTTGGGAACCTCATTTTCCCTTGTTTGTGTGCTGAATGACCTCAATTGGTGTTCTTCGTGTGCTTAACAACCTCTTTTGTCATAGATATTGTGCTTATGAACCCCATTTACATTTGGTATTGTGCTTAGGAACCTCATTTGCCCTTGTTCGTATGCTTACCAACCTAAATTGTCGCTGTTCATATGATTCTTATCCTCTTTTGCCCTTGTTATTGTGCTTAGCAACATCATTTACACTTGTTCTTGTGCATAACAATCTCATTTGTCGTTGTTCTTGCGCTTTGCAACATAATTTGCCCTCGATCTTGTGCTTTTGAAGCTCATTTACATTTGTTCTTGCGCTTACGAACCTCATTTGCCCTTGTTTGTGTTCTTATTGACCTCAATTGGTGTTGTTCGTGCTTAACAACCTCTTTGGCTCTTGATATTGTACTTATGAACCTCATTTGCATTTGTTCTTGTGCTTAGGAACCTCACATGCCCTTGTTCATTTGCTTAACAACCTCAATTGTCGCTGTTCATATGCTTCTTATCCTCTTTTGCCATTTTTTTGTGCTTAGCAACATCATTTACACTTGTTCTTGTGCTTAAGAACCTCATTTGTCGTTGTTCTTGTACTTTGCAACATAATTTGCCCTTGATATTGTGCATATGAACCTCATTTACATTTGTTCTTGTGCTTAGGAACCTCATTTTCTCTTTTTTGTGTGCTTGACAACCTCAATTGGCGTTGTTCGTGTGCTTAAGAACCCCTTTTTACCCTTGATCTTGTCCTTATGAACCCCATTTGCTTTTGTTCTTGTGCTTAGGAACCTCATTTTCCCTTGTTCATTACCTTAACAACCTTAATTGTCGTTGTTCATATGCTTCTTAACTTCTTTTACCCCTGTTCTTGTGTTTAGCAACATCATTTACACTTGTTCTTGTGCTTAACAACCTCATTTGTCGTTGTTCTTGCGCTTTGCAACAAAATTTGCCATTGATCTTGTGCTTGTGAAGCTCATTTGCATTTGTTCTTGTGCTTAGGAACCTCATTTTCCCTTATTTGTGTGCTTAACAACCTCAATTGGCATTGTTCGTGTGCTTAACAACCTGTTTTGCCCTTGACCTTGTGCTTATGAACATCATTTGCATTTGTTCTTCTGCTTAGGAACGTCATTTGCCTTTGTTTGTGTGCTTAACGACCTCAATTATCGTTGTTCATATGCTTCTTAACCTTTTTTGCCCTTGTTCTTGTGCTTAGCAACATCATTTACATTTGTTCTTGTGCTAAACAACCTCATTTGTCGTTGTTCTTGCGCGTTGCAACATAATTTGTCCGTGATCTTGTACTTCTGAACCTCATTTGCATTTGTACTTATGCTTACGAACCTCATTTTGCCATTTTTTGTGCTTCACAACCTCAATTGGCGTTGTTCGCGTGCTTAACCACCCCTTGTGCCCTTGAGCTTGGGCTTATGAACCTCATTTGCATTTGTTCTTGTGCTTAGGATCCTCATTTGTCTTTGTTTGTGTGCTTAGTATCCTCAATTGGTGTTCTTCGTGTGCTTAACAACCTCTTTTGCCCTAGATATTGTGCTTATCAACCCCATTTGCATTTGTTCTTGTGCTTAGGAACCTCATATGCCCTTGTTCGTGTGCTTAACAACCTCAATTGTCGCTGTTCGTATGGTTCTTATCCTCTTTTTCCCTTTTTTTGTGCTGAGCGATATCATTTACATTTGTTCTTGTGCTTAACAATCTCATTTGTCGTGGTTCTTTCGCTTTGCAACAAAATTTGTCTTCGATCTTGTGCTTGTGAAGCTCCTTTGCATTTGTTCTTGTGCATACGAACCTCATTCTCCCTTGTTTGTGTGCTTAATGACCACAATTAGTGTTGTTCGTGTAATTAACAACCTCTTTTGCCTTAGATATTGTGCTTATGAATCTCATTTGCATTTGTTCTTGTGCTTAGGAACCTCATTTGCCCTTGTTCATGTGCTTAACAACCTCAATTGTCGATGTTCATATGTTTCTTATCCTCTTCTGTCCTTTTTTTGTGTTTAGCAACATTATTTACACTTGTTCTTGTGCTTAACAACCTCATTTGTCGTTGTTCTTGCGCGTTACAACATAATTTGCCCTTGATCTTGTGCTTATGAACCTCACTTGCATTTGTTCTTCTGCTTAGGAACCTCATTTGCCCTTATTAGTGTGCTTAATGACCTTAATTGGTGTTTTTCGTGTGCTTAACAACCACTTTTGCCCTAGATATTGTGCTTATGAACCCCATTTGCATTTGTTCTTGTGCTTTGGAACCTCATTTTCCCTTGTTCTTGTGCTTAACAACCTCAATTGTCGCTGTTCATATGCTTCATAACCTCTTTTACCCCTGTTCTTGTGCTTAGCAACATCATTTACACTTGTTCTTGTGCTTAACAATCTCATTTGCCGTTGTTCTTTCGCTTTGCAACATAATTTGCCTTCAATCTTGTGCTTGCGAAGCTCATTTGCATTTGTTCTTGTGCTTACGAACCTCATTTTCCCTTGTTTGTGTACTTAATGACATCAATTGGTGTTGTTCGTGTAATTAACAACCTCTTTTGCCCTAGATATTGTGCTTATGAACCCCATTTGCATTTGTTCTTGTGCTTAGGAACCTCATTTGCCCTTGTTCGTGTGCTTAACAACCTCAATTGTCGCTGTTGATATGCGTCTTATCCTCTTTTTCCCTTGTTCTTGTGGTTAGCAACATCATTTACACTTGTTATTCTCCATAACAATCTCATTTGTCGTTGTTCTTGCGCTTTGCAACTTAATTTGCCCTCGATCTTGTTCTTGTGAAACTCATTTGCATTTGTTCTTGTGCTTGACAACCTCATTTGCCCTTGTTTGTACTTCTGAACCTCATTTGCATTTGTTATAGTGCTTAGGAACCTCATTTGCCCTTGTTCATGTGCTTAACAACATCAAATGTCACTGTTCATATGCTTCTTATTCTCTTTTGCCCTTTTTTTGTGCTTAGCAACCTCATTTGTCGTTGTTATTGAACTTTGCAACATAATTTGCCCTTGCTCTTGTGCTTGTGAACCTCATTTGCAATTGTTCTTGTGCTTAGGAACCTCATTTTTCCTTGTTTGTGTGCTTAATGACCTCAATTGGTGTTGTTCGTGTGCTTAAGAACCTCTTTTGCCGTTGATATTGTGCTTCTTAACCTCTTTTGCCCTTGTTCTTGCGCTTAGCAACCTCATTTGTCGTTGTTCTTACGCGTTGCAGCATAATTTGCCGCTGCTCTTGTGGTTATGAACATCATTTGCATTTCTTCTTGTGCTTAGGAACCTCGTTTGCCCCTGTTTGTGTGCTGAATGACCTCAATTGGTGTTGTTCGCGTCCTTAACAACCTCTTTTTCCCTCGATATTGTGCTTATGAACCTCATTTGCATTTGTTCTAGTGCTGAGGAACCTTATTTTCCCTTGTTCGTGTGCTTAACAACCTCAATTGTCGCTGTTCATATGCTTTTTATCCTCTTTTGCCCTTTTTTTGTGCTTAGCAACAACATTTACACTTGTTTTGGTGCTTAACAACCTCATTTGTCGTTGTTCTTGCGCTTTGCAACATAATTTGCCTTGATCTTGTGCTTATGAATCTCATTTGCATTTGTTCTTGTGCTTTGGAACCTCATTTTCCCTTGTTCGTGTGCTTAACAACCTCAATTGTCGCTGTTCATATGCTTGTTAACCTCTTTTACCCCTGTTCTTGTGCTTAGCAACATCACCTACATTTCTTCTTGCGCTTAACCTTATTTGTCGTTGTTGTTGTGCGTTGCAACATAATTTGCCCTTGATATTGTGCTTGTGAACTTCACTTGCATTTGTTCTTGTGCTTAGGAACCTCATTTTCCCTTGTTTCTGTGCTTAATGACCTCAATTGATGTTCTTCGTGTGCTTAACAACCTCTTTTGCCCTATATATTGCGCTTATGAACCGCATTTGCATTTGTTCTTGTGCTTAGGAACGTCATTTGCCCTTGTTCATGTGCTTAACGACCTCAATTGTCGCTATTCATATGCTTAATATCTTCTTTCTCCCTTGTTCTTGTGCTGAGCAACATCATTTACACTTGTTCCTGTGCTTAATAATCTCATTTGTCGTTGTTCTTGCGCTTTGCAACATAATTTGCCCTCGATCTTGTGCTTGTGAAGCTCAATTGCATTTATTCTTGTGCTTACGAACCTTATTTGCCCTTGTTTGTGTGCTTAATGACCTCAATTGGTGTTGTTCGTGTGCTAAACAACCTCTTTTGCCGTTGATATTGTGCTTATGAACCTCATTTGCATTTGTTCTTGCGCGAACCTCATTTGCCCATGTTCATGTGCTTAACAACCTCAATTGTCGTTGTTCAATTGCTTCTTATCCTCTTTTGCCCTTTTTTGTGCTTAGCAACAAGATTTGCACTTGTTCTGGTGCTTAACAACCTCATTTGTCGTTGTTCTTGCGCGTTGCAAACATAATTTGCCCATGATTTACACTTGTTCTTGTGCTTATGAGCCTCACTTGCATTTGTTTTTGTGCTTAGAAACCTCATTTGCCCTTGCTCTTGTGATTATGAACATCATTTGTATTTGTTCTGGTGCTTAGGAACCTCATTTGCCCTTGTTTGTGAGCTTAATTACCTCAATTGGTGTTCTTCGTTTGGTTAACAACCTCTTTTGCCCTATATATTGTGCTTATGAACCCCATTTACATTTGTTCTTGTGCTTTGGAACCTCATTTGCCCTTGTTCGTGTGCTTAACAACCTCAATTGTCATTGTTCATATGCTTCTTATCCTCTTTTGCCCTTGTTATTGTGCTTAGCAACAGAATTTACACTTGTTCTTGTGCATAACAATCTCATTTGTCGTTGTTCTTGCGATTTGCAACATAATTTGCCCTCGATCTTGTGCTTGTGAAACTCATTTGCATTTGTTATTGTGCTTACGAACCACATTTGCCCTTGTTTGTGTGCTTAATGACCTCAATTGGTGTTGTGCGTGTGCTTAACTACCTCTTTTGCTCTTGATATTGTGCTTATGAGCCTCATTTGCATTTGTTCTTGTGCCTAGGAACCTCACTTGCCCTTGTTCATGTGCTTAACAACCTCAGTTGTCGCTGTTCATATGCTTCTTATCCTCTTTAGCCCTTTTTTTGTGCTTAGCAACATCATTTACACTTGTTCTTGTGCTTAACAACCTCATTTGTCGTTGTTCTTGCGCTTTGCAACATAATTTTCCCTTGATCTTGTGCTTATGAACCTCATTTACATTTGTTCTGGTGCTTGGGAACCTCATTTTTTCTTGTTTGTGTGCTTGACAACCTCATTTGGCGTTGTTCATGTGCTTAAGAACCCCTTTTGCCCTTGATCTTGTCCTTATGAACCTCATTTGCTTTTGTTCTTGTGCTTAGGAACCTAATTTTCCCTTGTTCATTATCTTAACAACCTTATTGTCGTTGTTCATTGGTTCTTAACCTCTTTTACCCCTGTTCTTGTGCTTAGCAACATCATTTACACTTGTTCTTGTGCTTAACAACCTCATTTGTCGATGTTCTTGCGCGTTGCAACTTAATTTGCCCTTGATGTTGTGCTTATGAACCTCGTTTGCATTGGTTCTGGTGCTTAGGAACCTTATTTTCCCTTGTTTGTGAGCTTGACAACCTCAATTAGCGTTTTTCGTGTGCTTAACAACCACATTTGCCCTTCATCTTGGCCTTATAAACCTCATTTGCTTTTGTTCTTGTGCTGAGGAACCTCATTTGCCCTTGTTCGTTAGCTTAAGAACCTCAATTGTCGTTGTTCATATGCTTCTTAACCTCTTTTACCCCTGTTCTTGTGCTTAGTAACATGATTTACACTAGTTCTTGTGCTTAACAACCTCATTTCTCGTTGTTCTTGCGCTTTGCAACATAATTTGCCCTTGATCTTGTGCTTATGAACCTCATTTGCATTCGTTCTTGTGCTTAGGAACCCCATTTGCCCTTGGTTGTGTACATAACGACCTCAATTGGTGTTGTTCGTGTGCTTAACAACCTATTTTGCCCTTGATATTATTTTTATGAACCTCATTTGAATTTGTTCTTGTGCATATGAACCTCATTTTCCCTTGGTCGTGTGCTTAACAACCTCAATTGTCGCTGTTCATATGCTTCTTATCCTCTTTTGCCCTTGTTCTTGTGCATAGCAACATCATTTACACTTGTTCTTGTGCTTAACAACCTCATTTGTTATTGTTCTTGCGATTTACAACATAATTTGCCCTTGATCTTGTGCTTATGAACCTCATTTACATTTGTTCTTGCCCTTACGAACCTTATTTGCAGTTGTTCGTATTCATAACAACCTCAACTGTCGTTGTTCATATGCTTCTTAACCTCTCTTGCCCTTGTTCTTGTGCTTAGCAACATTATTTATACTTGTTCTTATGCTTAAGAACCTTTTTTATAGATGTTCTTGTGCTTTGCAACATAATTTACCCTAGTTCTTGTGCTTGTGAAGTTCATTTGCATTTGTTCTTGTGCTTAGGAACCTCATTTTCCCTTGTTTGTGTGCTTAACAACCTCAATTGGCATTGTTCGTGTGCTTAACAACCTGTTTTGCCCTTGACGTTGTGCTTATGAACATCATTTGCATTTGTTCTTGTGCTTAGCAACCTCATTTTCCCTTGTTCGTGTGCTTAACAACGTCAGTTGTCGTTGTTCATATACTTCCTAACCTCTTTTGCCTTTGTTCTTGTGCTTAGCGACCTCATTTGTTGTTGTTCTTGCTCGTTGCAACATAATTTGCCCTTGCTCTTGTGATTATGAACATCATTTGTATTTGTTCTGGTGCTTAGGAACCTCATTTGCCCTTGTTTGTGAGCTTAATTACCTCAATTGGTGTTCTTCGTGTGGTTAACAACCTCTTTTGCCCTATATATTGTGCTTATGAACCCCATTTACATTTGTTCTTGTGCTTTGGAACCTCATTTGCCCATGTTCGTGTGCTTAACAACCTCAATTGTCATTGTTCATATGCTTCTTATCCTCTTTTGCCCTTGTTATTGTGCTTAGCAACAGAATTTACACTTGTTCTTGTGCATAACAATCTCATTTGTCGTTGTTCTTGCGATTTGCAACATAATTTGCCCTCGATCTTGTGCTTGTGAAACTCATTTGCATTTGTTATTGTGCTTACGAACCACATTTGCCCTTGTTTGTGTGCTTAATGACCTCAATTGGTGTTGTGCGTGTGCTTAACTATCTCTTTTGCTCTTGATATTGTCCTTATGAACCTCATTTGCATTTGTTCTTGTGCTTAGGAACCTCACTTGCCCTTGTTCATGTGCTTAACAACCTCAATTAGCGTTTTTCGTTTGTTTGTGAGCTTGACAACCTCAATTAGCGTTTTTCGTGTGCTTATGCCCTTTATCTTGGCCTTATAAACCTCATTTGCATTTGTTCTTGTGCTTAGGAACGTCATTTGCCCTTGTTCCTGTGCTTAACGACCTCAATTGTCGCTGTTCATATGCTTAATATCTTCTTTCTCCCTTGTTCTTGTGCTGAGCAACATCATTTACACTTGTTCCTGTGCTTAATAATCTCATTTGTCGTTGTTCTTGCGCTTTGCAACATAATTTGCCCTTGATCTTGTGCTTATGAACCTCATTTGCATTCGTTCTTGTGCTTAGGAACCCTATTTGCCCTTGGTTGTGTACTTAACGACCTCAATTGGTGTTGTTCGTGTGCTTAACAACCTCTTTTGCCCTTGATATTATTTTTATGAACCTCATTTGAATTTGTTCTTGTGCATATGAACCTCATTTTCCCTTGGTCGTGTGCTTAACAACCTCAATTGTCGCTGTTCATATGCTTCTTATCCTCTTTTGCCCTTGTTCTTGTGCATAGCAACATCATTTACACTTGTTCTTGTGCTTAACAACCTCATTTGTTGTTGTTCTTGCAATTTGCAACATAATGTGCCCTTGATCTTGTGCTTATGAACCTCATTTACATTTATTCTTGCCCTTACGAACCTTATTTGCCGTTGTTCGTATTCATAACAACCTCAACTGTCGTTGTTCATATGCTTCTTAACCACTCTTGCCCTTGTTCTTGTGCTTAGCAACATTATTTATACTTGTTCTTGTGGTTTGCAACATAATTTACCCTAGTTCTTGTGCTTGTGCAGTTCATTTGCCCTTGCTCTTGTGCTTATGAACATCATTTGTATTTGTTCTGGTGCTTTGGAACCTCATTTTCCCTTGTTTGTGAGCTTAATTACCCCAATTGGTGTTCTTCGTGTGCTTAACAACCTCTTTTGCCCTAGATATTGTGCTTATGAAACCAATTTACATTTGTTCTTATGCTTAGGAACCTCATTTGCCCTTGTTCGTGTGCTTAACAACCTCAATTGTCACTGTTCATATGCTTCTTATTCTCTTTTGCCCCTGTGCTTGTGCTTAGCAACATCATTTACACTTGTTCTTGTGCATAACAATCTCATTTGTCGTTGTTATTGCGGTTTGCAACATAATTTGCCCTCGATCTTGTGCTTGTGAAACTCATTTGCATTTGTTATTGTGCTTACGAACCACATTTGCCCTTGTTTGTGTGCTTAATGACCTCAATTGGTGTTGTTCGTGTGCTTATCTTTTGCTCTTGATATTGTGCTTATGAACCTCATTTGCATTTGTTCTTGTGCTTAGGAAGCTCATTTTCCCTTGTTTGTGTGCTTAACAACCTCAATTGGCGTTGTTCGTGTGCATAACAACCTCTTTTGCCCTTGACCTTGTGCTTATGAACATCATTTGCATTTGTTCTTGAGCTTAGGAACCTCATTTTCCGTTATTCGTGTGCTTAACAATGTCAGTTGTCATTGTTCATATACTTCTTAACCTCTTTTGCCCTTGTTCTTGTGCTTAGCGACCTCATTTGTCGTTGTTCTTGCGCGTTGCAACATAATTTGCCCTTGCTCTTGTGCTTATGAACATCATTTGTGTTTGTTCTGGTGCTTAGGAACCTCATTTGCCCTTGTTTGTGAGCTAAATTACCCCAATTGGTGTTCTTCGTGTGCTTAACAACCTCTTTTGCCCTAGATATTGTGCTTATGAACCCCATTTACATTTGTTCTTGTGCTTTGGAACCTCATTTGCCCTTGTTCGTGTGATTAACAACCTTAATTGTCGCTGTTCATATGCTTCTTATCCTCTTTTGCCCTTGTTCTTGTGCTTAGCAACATCATTTACACTTGTTCTTGTGCATAAAAATCTCATTTGTCGTTGTTCTTGCGGTTTGCAACATAATTTGCCCTCGATCTTGTGCTTGTGAAGCTCATTTGCATTTGTTCTTATGCTTACGAACCACATTTGCCCTTGTTTGTGTGCTTAATAACCTCAATTGGTGTTGTTCGTGTTTTTAACAACCTCTTTTGCTCTTGATATTGTTATTATGAACCTCATTAGCATTTGTTCTTGTTCTTAGGAACCACACTTGCCCTTGTTCCTGTGCTTAACAACCTCAATTGTCGCTGTTCATTTGCTTCTTATCCTCTTTAGCCCTTTTTTTTGTGCTTAGCAACATCATTTACAATTGTTCTTGTGCTTAACAACCTCGTTTGTCGTTGTTCTTGCACTTTTCAACATAATTTTCCCTTGATCTTGTGGTTATGAACCTCATTTGCATTTGTTCTGGTACTTAGGAATCTCATTTTCCCTTGTTTGTGTGCTTGACAACCTCATTTTGCGTTGTTCATGTGCTTAAGAACCCCTTTTGCCCTTGATCTTGTCCTTATGAATCACATTTGCTTTTGTTCTTGTGCTAAGGAACCTAGTTTTCCCTTGTTCATTACCAAAACAAATTGTCGTTGTTCATATGCTTCTTAGCCACTTTCACCCTTCTTCTTGTGCTGAGCAACATCATTTACACTTGTTCCTGTGCTTAACAATCTCATTTGTCGTTGTTCTTGCGCTTTACAACATAATTTGCCCTCGATCTTGTGCTTGTGAAGCTCATTTGCATTTGTTCTTGTGCTTACGAACCTCATTTGCCCTTGTTTGTGTGCTTGATGACCTCAATTGGTGTTGTTCGTGCTTAACAACCTCTTTTGCTCTTGATATTATACTTATGAACCTCATTTGCATTTGTTCTTGTGCTTAGGAACCTCACTTGCCCTTGTTCATGTGCTGAACAACCTCAATTGTCGCTGTTCATATGCTTCTTATCCTCTTTTGCCATTTTTTTGTGCTTACCAACACATTTAAACCTGTTCTTGTGCTTAACAACCTCATTTGTCGTTGTTCTTATACTTTGCAACATAATTTGTCCTTGATCTTGTGCTTATGAATCTCATTTACATTTGTTCTTGTGCTTAGGAACCTCAATTTCCATTGTTTGTGTGCTTGACAACCTCAATTGGCATTGTTCGTGTGCTTAAGAACCCCTTTTGCCCTTGATCTTGTTCTTTCGAACCTCACTTGCTTTTGTTCATGTGCTTAGGAACCTCATTTTCACTTGTTTGTTACCTTAACAACCTTAATTGTCGTTGTTCATGTGCTTCTTAACCTCTTTTACCCCTGTTCTTGTGCTTAGCAGCATCATTTACACTTGTTCTTGTGCTTAACAACCTCATTTGTCGATGTTCTTGCGCGTTGCAACATAATTTGCCCTTGATCTTGTTCTTATGAACCTCATTTGCATTTGTTCTGGTGCTTAGGAACCTCATTTTCCCTTGTTTGTGAGCTTGACAACCTCAATTGGCGTTGTTCGTGTGCTTATTAACCCCTTTTGCCTTTCATCTTGTCCTTATAAACCTCATTTGCTTTTGTTCTTGTGCTTAGGAACCTCATTTTCCCTTGTTCGTTAGCTTAACAACCTCAATTGTCATTGTTCGTAAGCTTCTTAACTTCTTTTACCCCTGTTCTTGTGCATAGCAACATCATTTACACTTGTTCTTGTGCTTAACAACCTAATTTGTCGTTGTTCTTGCGCTTTGCAACATAATTTGCCCTTGATCTTGTGCTTAGGAACCTCATTTTCCCTTGTTTGTGTGCTTAACAACTTCAATTGGCATTGTTCGTGTACCTAAGAACCCCTTTTGCCCTCGATCTTGTCCTTATGAACCTCATTTGCTTTTGTTTTTGAGCTTAGGAACCTCATTTGCCCTTGTTCATTAGCTTAACAACCTTAATTGTCGTTGTTCATATGCTTCTTAACCTCTTTTACCCATGTTCTTGTGCTTAGCAACATCATTTACACTTGTTCTTGTGCTTAACAACCTCATTTGTCGTTGTTCTTGTGCTTTTCAACATAATTTGCCCTTGATCTTGTGCTTATAAACCTCATTTGCATTCGTTCTTGTGCTTAGGAACCTCATTTGCCCTTGGTTGTGTACTTAACGACCTCAATTGGTGTTGTTCGTGTGCTTAACAACCTCTTTTGCCCTTGATATTGTGCTAATGAACCTCATTTGCATTTGTTCTTGTGCTTATGAACCTCATTTGCCCTTGTTCGTGTGCTTAACAACATCAATTGTCGCTGTTCATATGCTTCCTCTTTTGCCCTTGTTCTTGTGCTTAGCAACATTATTTACACTTGTTCTTGTGCTTACCAACCTCATTTGTCGTTGTTCTGCAATTTGGAACATAATTTACCCTTGATCTTGTGCTTATGAACCTCATTTACATTTATTCTTGTGCTTAGGAACCTCATTTGCCTAGTTCGTGTGCATAACAACCTCAATTGTCGTTGTTCATATGCTTCTTAACCTCTCTTGCCCTTGTTCTTGTGTTTAGCAACATTATTTACACTTGTTCTTGTGCTTAACAACCTGTTTTGTTGATGTTCTTGCGCTTTGCAACATAATTTACCCTTGTTCTTATGCTTGTGAAGTTCATTTGCATTTGTTCTTGTGCTTAGGAAACTCATTTTCCCTTGTTTGTGTGCTCAACAACCTCAATTGGCTTTGTTCGTATGCTTAACAACCTCTTTTGCCCTTGACCTTTTGCTTATGAACATCATTTGCATTTGTTCTTGTGCTTAGGAACCTCATTTTTCCGTGTTCGTGTGCTTAACAACCTCAATTGTAGTTGTTCATATGCTTCACCTCTTTTGCCCTTGTTCTTGTGCTTAGCAACCTCATTTGTCATTATTCTTGCGTGTTGCAACATAATTTGCCCTTGCTCTTGTGCTTATGAACATCATTTGTATTTGTTCTTGTGCTTAGAAACCTCATTTGTCCTTGTTTGTGTGCTTCATGACCTCAGTTGGTGTTGTTCGTGTGCTTCAGAACCTCTTTTGCCCTCGATATTGTACTTCTTAACATCTTTTGCCCTTGTTCTTGTGCTTAGCAACCTCATTTGTCGTTGTTCTTGCGCGTTCCAGCATAATTTGCCCTTGCTCTTGTGGTTATGAACATCATTTGCATTTGTTCTTGTGCTTAGGAACCTTGTTTGCCCTTGTTTGTGTGCTGAATGACCTCAATTGGTGTTGTTCGTATGCTTAATAACCTCTTTTGCCCTCGATATTGTGCTTATGAACCTCATTTGCATTTGTTCTTGTGCTGAGGAATCTTATTTTGCCTTGTTCGTGTGCTTAACAACCTCAATTGTCGCTGTTCATATGTTTCTTATCCTCTGTTGCCCTTTTTTTGTGCTTAGCAGCATCATTTACACTTGTTTTGGTGCTTAACAACCTTATTTGTCGTTGTTCTTGCGCTTTGCAACATAATTTGCCTTGATCTTGTGCTTATGAACCTCATTTGCATTTGTTCTTGTGCTTTGGAACCTCATTTTCCCTTGTTCGTGTGCTTAACAACCTCAATTGTCGCTGTTCATATGCTTCTTAACCTCTTTTACCCATGTTCTTGTGCTTAGCAACATCACTTACATTTGTTCTTGCGCTTAACAACCTTATTTGTCGTTGTTCTTGCGCGTTGCAACATAATTTGCCCATGATATTGTGCTTATGAACCTCACTTGCATTTGTTCTTGTGCTTAGGAACTTCATTTTCCCTTGTTTGTGTGCTTAATGACCTCAGTTGGTGTTCTTCGTGTGCTTGACAACCTCTTTTGCCCTATATATTGTGCTTATGAACCACATTTGCATTTATTCTTGTGCTTAGGTACGTCATTTGCCCTTGTTCATGTGCTTAACAACCTCAATTGTCGCTGTTCATATGCTTCATATCTTCTTTTGCCCTTGTTCTTGTGCTGAGTAACATCATTTACACTTGTTCCTGTGCTTAACAATCTCATTTGTCGTTGTTGCGCTTTGCAACATAATTTACCCTCGATCTTGTGCATGTGAAGCTCATTTGCATTAATTCTTGTGCTTACGAACCTCATTTGCCCTTGTGTGTGTGCTTAATGACCTCAATTGGTGTTGTTCGTGTGCATAACAACATCTTTTGCTCTTGATATTGTTCTTATGAACCTCATTTGCATTTGTTCTTGCGCGACCCTCATTTGCCCATGTTCATGTGCTTAACAACCTCAATTGTCGTTATTCACATGCTTCTTATAATCTTTTGCCCTTTTTTGTGCTTAGCAACATGATTTGCACTTGTTCTTGTGCGTAACAACTCCATTTGTCGTTGTTCTTGCACGTTGCAACATAATTTGCCCTTGCTTTAAACTTGTTCTTGTGCTTATGAACCTCACTTGCATTTGTTTTTGTGCTTAGGAACCTCATTTGCCCTTGTTTGTGTGCTTAATGACCTCAATTGGTGTTCTTCGTGTGGTTAACAACCTCTTTTGCCCTAGATATTGTGCTTATGAACCCCATTTACATTTGTTCTTGTGCTTAGGAATCTCATTTGCCCTTGTTCGTGTGCTTAACAACCTCAATTGTCGCTGTTCATATGCTTCTTATCCTCGTTTGTCCTTGTTCTTGTGCTTAGCAACAGCATTTACACTTGTTCTTGTGCATAACAATCTCATTTGTCGTTGTTCTTTCAGTTTGCAACATAATTTGCCCTCGATCTTGTGCTTGTGAAACGCATTTGCATTTGTTATTGTGCTTACGAACCACATTTGCCCTTGTTTGTGTGCTTAATGACCTCAATTGGTGTTGTTCGTGTGCTTAACTACCTCTTTTGCTCTTGATATTGTGCTTATGAACCTCATTTGCATTTGTTCTTGTGCTTAGGAACCTCAATTGCCCTTGTTCATGTGCTTAACAACCTCAATTGCCACTGTTCATATGCTTCTTATCCTCTTTAGCTCTTTTTTTGTACTTAGCAACATCATTTACACTTGTTCTTGTGCTTAACAATCTCATTTGTCGTTGTTCTTGCGCTTGGCAACATAATTTTCCCTTGATCTTGTGCTTATGAACCTCATTTACATTTGTTCTGGTGCTTGGGAACCTCATTTTTTCTTGTTTGTGTGCTTGACAACCTCATTTGGCGTTGTTCATGTGCTTAAGAACCCCTTTTGCCCTTGATCGTGTCCTTATGAACCTCATTTGCTTTTGTTCTTGTGCTTAGGAACCTCATTTTCCCTTGTTCATTACCTTAACAACCTTAATTGTCGTTGTTCATATGGTTCTTAACCTCTTTTACCCCTGTTCTTGTGCTTAGCAACGTCATTTACACTTGTTCTTGTGCTTAACAACCTCATTTGTCAATGTTCTTGCGCGTTGCAACATAATTTGCCCTTGATCTTGTGCTTATGAACCTCATTTGCATTTGTTCTGGTACTTAGGAACCTCATTTTCCGTTGTTTGTGAGCTTGACAACCTGAATTGGCGTTTTTCGTGTGCTTAACAACCCCTTTTGCCCTTCATCTTGGCCTTATAAACCTCATTTTCTTTTGTTCTTGTGCTTAGGAACCTCATTTGCCGTTTTTCGTTAGCTTAACAACCTCAATTGTCGTTGTTCATATGCTTCTTAACCTCTTTTACCGCTGTTCTTGTGCTTAGTAACATCATTTACACTTGTTCTTGTGCTTAACAACCTCATTTGTTGAGGTTCTTACGCTTTGCAACATAATTTGCCCTTGATCTTGTGCTTATGAACCTCAGTTGCATTCGTTCTTGTGCTTAAGAACCACATTTGCCCTTGGTTGTGTACTTAACGACCTCAATTGGTGTTGTTCATGTACTTAACAACTTCTTTTGCCCTTGATATTATGCTTATGAACCTCATTTGAATTTGTTCTTGTGCTTATGAACCTTATTTGCCCTTGTTCGTGTGCTTAGCAACCTCAATTGTTGCTGTTCATATGCTTTTATCCTCTTTTGCCCTTGTTCTTGTGCTTAACAACATCATTTACACTTGTTCTTGTGCTTAACAACCTCATTTGTTGTTGTTCTTGCGATTTGCAACATAATTTGCCCTTGATCTTGTGCTTATGAACCTCATTTACATTTATTCTTGCACTTAGGAACCTCATTTGCCCTTGTTCTTGTGCTTAGTAACATTATTTACACTTGTTCTTGTGCTTTGCAACATAATTTACCCTTGTTCTTATAGTTGTGAAGTTCATTTGCATTTGTTCTTGTGCTTAGGAACTTCATTTTCCCTTGTTTGTGTGCTTAACAACGTCAATTGTCGTTGTTCATATGCTTCTTAACCTCTTTTGCCCTTGTTCTTGTGCTTAGCAACATCATTTGTCGTTGTTCTTGCGCGTTGCAACATAATTTGCCCTTGCTCTTGTGCTTATGAACATCATTTGTATTTGTTCTTGCGCTTAGGAACCTCATTTGCTCTTGTTTGTGTGCTTAATTACCTCAATTGGTGTTCTTCGTGTGCTTAACAACCTCTTTTAACCTTGATATTGTGCTTATATATCTCATTTGCATTTGTTCTTGTGCTTAGGAACCTCATTTTTCCTTGTTCGTGTGCTTAACAACCTCAATTGTCGCTGTTCATATGGTTCTTAACCTCTTTTACCCCTATTCTTGTGCTTAGCAACATCATTTCATCTTGTTCTTGTGCTTAACAACCTCATCTGTCGTTGTGCTTGTGTGTTGCAACATAATTTGCCCTTGACCTTATGCTTATGAAGCTCATTTGCATTTGTTCATGTGCTTAGGAACCTCATTTTCCCTTGTTTGTGTGCTTAACAACCTCAATTGGCGTTGTTTGTGTGCTTAACCACCCATTTTGCCCTTAAGCTTATGGTTATGAACCTCATTTGCATTCGTTCTTGTGCTTAGGATCCTCATTTGTCCTTGTTCGTTACCTTAACAACCTCAATTGTCGCTGTTCATATGGTTCTTATCCTCTATTACCCTTGTTCTTGTGCTTACGAACCTCATTTGCCCTTGTTTGTGTGCTTATTGACCTCAATTGGTGTTGTTCGTGCTTAACAACCTCTTTGGCTCTTGATATTGTACTTATGAACCTCATTTGCATTTGTTCTTGTGCTTTGGAACCTCACTTGCCCTTTTTCATTTGCTTAACAACCTCAATTGTCGCTGTTCATATGCTTCTTATCCTCTTTTGCCATTTTTTGTGCTTAGCAATATCATTTACACTTCTTCTTGTGCTTAACAACCTCTTTTGTCGTTGTTCTTCCGCTTTGCAACATAATTTAACCTCGTTCTTTTGCTTGTGAAGTTCATTTGCATTTGTTCTGGTGCTTACGATCTCATATGCCCTTGTTTGTGTGCTTAATAACCTCAATTGGTGTTGTTCGTGTACTTAACAACCTCTTTTGCTCTTGATACTTATGAAACTCATTTGCATTTGTTCTTGTCCTTAGGAACCTCATTTGCCCTTGTTCGTGTGCTTAACAACTTCAATTGTTGCTGTTCAAATGTTTCTTATCCTCTTTTGCCCTTTTTTTGTGCTTAGCAACATCATTTACACTTGTTCTTGTGCTTAACAACCTCATTTGTCGTTGTTCTTGTGCTTTGCAACATAATTTGCCCTTGATCTTGTGCTTATGAACCTCATTTGCATTTCTTCCTGTGCTTAGGAACCTCATTTTCCCTTGTTCGTGTGCTTAACAACCTCAATTGTCGTCCATATGCTTCTTATCCTCTTTTACCCCTGTTCTTGTGCTTAGGAACATCATTTACATTTGTTCTTGCGCTTAACAACCTTATTTGTCGTTGTTCTTGCACGTTGCAACATAATTTGCCCTTGATATTGTGCTTGTGAACCTCACTTGCATTTGTTCTTGTGCTTAGGAACCTCATTTTCCCTTATTTGTGTTCTTATGACCTCAATTGGAGTTCTTCGTGTGCTTAACAACCTCTTTTGCCCTAGATATTGTGCTTATGAACCCCATTGGCATTTGTTCTTGTGCTTAGAAACCTCATTTCCCTTATTCATGTGCTTAACAACTTCAATTGTCACTGTTCATATGCTTTTTATCCTCTTTTGCCTTTGTTCTTGTGCTTAGCAATATCATTTACACTTGTTCTTGTGCTTAACAATTTCATTTATCGTTATTCTTGCGTTTTGCAACATAATTTGCCCACGATCTTGTGCTTGTGAATCTCATTTGCATTTGTTCTTGTCCTTACGAACCTCATTTGCCCTTGTTTGTGTGCTAAATGACCTCAGTTGGTGTTCTTCGTGTGCTTAAGTGCCTCTTTTGCTCTCGATATTGTGCTTATGAACCTCATTTGCATTTGTTCTTGTGCTTAAGAACCTCATTTTCCCTTCTTCGTGTGCTTAACAACCTCAATTGTCGCTGTTCGTATGCTTCTTAACCTCTTTTACCCATGTTCTTGTGCTTAGCAACATCATTTACATTTGTTCTTGCGCTTAACAACCTTATTTATCGTTGTTCTTGCGCGTTGCAACATAATTTGCCCTTGATATTGTGCTTATGAAACTCACTTGCATTTCTTCTTGTGCTTAGGAACCTCATTTTCCCTTGTTTGTGTGCTTAATGACCTCAATTGGTGTTCTTCGTGTGCTTAACAACCACTTTTGCCCTAAATATTGTGCTTATGAACCCTATTTGCATTTGTTCTTGTGCTTAGGAACCTCATTTGCCCTTGTTCATATACTTAACAACCTCAATTGTCGCTGTTCATATGCTTCTTATCCTCTTTTGTCCTTGTTCTTGTGCTTTGCAACATCATTTACACTTGTTCCTGTGCTTAACAATCTCATTTGTCGTTGTTCTTGCGCTTTGCAACATAATTTGCCTTCGATCTTGTGCTTGTGAAGCTCATTTGCATTTGTTCTTGTGCTTACGAACCTCATTTGCCCTTGTTTGTGTGCTTAATGACCTAAATTGGTGTTTTTTGTGTGCTTAACAACCTCTTTTGCTCTTGATATTGTGTTTATGAACCTCATTGCATTTGTTCTTGTGAACCTCATTTGCCCATGTTCATGTGCTTAACAACCTAAATTGTCGCTGTTTATATGCTTCTTATCCTCGTTTGCCCTTGTTTTGTGCTTAACAACCTCAATTGTCGTTGTTCTTGCGGTTTGCAACACAATTTGCCCTTGATCTTGTGCTTATGAACCTCATTTTCCGTTGTTTGTGTGCTTGATAACCTCAATTGGCATTGTTCGTGTGTTTAAGAACCCATTTTGCCCTTGACCATTTCCTTATGAACCTCATTTGCTTTTGTTCTTGTGCTTAGGAACCTCATTTGCTCTTGTTCGTTACCTTAACAACCTGAATTGTCGTTGTTCATATGCTTCTTGCTAAACACAAGAACAAGGGCAAATGAGATTTCCAAACACAAGAACAAGGGTAATTTAGGTTCCCAAAAGCTAGAACAAATGCCAATGATGTTGGTAAGTACAAGAACAAATGCTAATGATGTTGCTAAACACAACAGCAAGTGCAAATGAGGTTGCTAAGTCTAAGAACAAGGGCAAATGACGTTTCTAAGCATAAGAACATATGCAATGATGTTGCCAAGAACAAGAACAATGACAAAAGTGGTTGATAAGCATAAGAACAAATGCAAATGAAGTTGTTGAGAACAACAACAAGGGCAAAAAAGGTTGATAAGCATATGAACAACGACAATTAAGGTTGTTAAACACAAGAATAAGAGCAAATGAGGTTCCTAAGCACAAGAACAAATACAAATGAGTTTGATAAGCACAAGATCAAGGGCAAATGATGTTGTAAAGCACAAAGACAATGACAAATTAGGTTGTTAAGCACAAGAACAAGGAAAAATGAGGTTGTTAAGCACAAGAATAAGGGCAACTCAGGTTTCTAAGAACAAAAACAAAGACTAATGGGGTTGTTAAGCACGAGAACAAGTGCAAATGAAGTTCCTAAGCACAAGAACAAATTCAAATAAGGTTGATAAGCACAAGATCAAGGGCAAATCATAAGAACAACGACAAATGAGGTTGTTAAGCACAAGAACAAGAGAAAATAAGGTTGTTAAGCTCAAGAAAAAGGGCAAATCAGGTTCCTATAAACAAAATCAAAGACTAATGAGACTATTAAACTCCAGAACAAATGCAAATAATGTGCTGAGCAGCAGAACAAATGCAAATGATGTTGCTAAGCACAAGAACAAGGGCTAAAGGGGTTGATAAATATTTCAACAATGACAAATGAGGTTGATAAGCACAACAATAAGGGAAAAAGGGGTTGATAAGCTTATGAACAACGACGCAAGTGAGATTCCAAAACACAAGAACAAGGGTAATTGAGGTTCCCAAAAGCAAGAACAAATGCAAATGATGTTGTTAAGCACAAGAACCAAGGTAAATGAAGTTGCTAAGTATAAGAAAAATGGCAAATGATGTTTCTAAGCACAAAAACAAATGGAAATAAGGTTAATCAGCACTAGATCAAGGGCAAATGATATTGCAAAGCACAAGAACAACGGCAAATAAGGTTATTAAGCATAACAATAATGACAAATGAGGTTGCTAAGCATAACAACAAGAGCAAAATGGGTTGAGAAGTTTCTGAACAACGACAATTGATGTTGTTAAGAATAAAGAACAAGGGAAAATGAGGTTCCTAAGCATAAGAGCAAATTCAAATAAGGTTGATAAACACAAGATCAAGGGCAAATGATGTTGCAAAGCATAAGAACAACGATAAACGAGGTTGTTAAAAGCACAAGAACAAATTCAAATGATGTGCTGAGCGCCAGAACAAATGCAAATGATGTTGCAAAGCACAAGAACAAGGGCAAAAGAGGTTGATAAGCATATGAACAACGACAATTGAGGTTGTTAAGTACAAGAAAAAGA
The DNA here is from genome assembly GCA_964058825.1 of Carex arenaria. Taxonomy (NCBI): domain Eukaryota; kingdom Viridiplantae; phylum Streptophyta; class Magnoliopsida; order Poales; family Cyperaceae; genus Carex; species Carex arenaria. Next base: position 79,251 of record CAXKVW010000151.1, read on the forward strand.
GAAAATGAGGTTCCTAAGCACAGAACAAATACAAATAAGGTTCATAAGCACAAGATCAATGGCAAATGATGTTGCAAAGCATAAGAACAATGACAAATGAGGTTTGGAAGCACAAGAACTAGGGCAAATGAGGTTGCTAAGCTCAAGAACAAGGGCAAATCGGGTTCCTATAAAGAAAAACAAAGACTAATAAGGTTGTTAAGCACTAGAACAAATGCAAATGATGTGTTGAGCATAAGAACAAATGCAAATGGTGTTGCTAAGCAAAAGAACAAGGGCAAAAGGGGTTGATTAGCATATCAACAATGACAAATGAATTTGCTAAGCACAACAACAAGGGCAAAAGGGGTTCATAAGTATATGAATAATGACAAATGAGGTTGCTAAACACAAGAACAAGGGCAAACGAGATTCCCAAACACAAGAACAAGGGTAATTGAGGTTCCCAAAAGCAAGAACAAATGCCAATGATGTTGGTAAGTACAAGAACAAATGCTAATGATGTTGCTAAACACAACAACAAGTGCAAATGAGGTTGCTAAGTCTAAGAACAAGGGCAAATGACGTTTCTAAGCACAAGAACATATGCAATATGTTGCCAAGAACAAGAACAATAACGAAAGTGGTTGATAAGCATAAGAACAAATGCAAATGAAGTTGTTGAGAACAACAAAAAGGGCAAAAGAGGTTGATAAGCATATGAACAACGACAATTAAGATTGTTAAGCACAAGAACAAGAGCAAATGAGGTTCCTAAGCACAAGAACAAATGCAAATGAGTTTGATAAGCACAAGATCAAGGACAAATGATGTTGTAAAGCACAAAGACAATGGCAAATTAGGTTGTTAAGCACAAGAACAAGGGAAAATGAGGTTGTTAAGCACAAGAATAAGGGCAAATCAGATTTCTAAGAACAAAAACAAAGACTAATGGGATTGTTAAGAACAAGAACAAGCGCAAATGAGGTTCCTAAGCACAAGAACAAATACAAATAAGATTGATAAGCACAAGATCAAGGGCAAATGATGTTGCAAATCACAAGAACAATGACAAATGAGGTTGTTAAGCACAAGAACAAGAGAAAATAAGGTTGTTAAGCTCAAGAAAAAGGGCAAATCAGGTTCCTATAAACAAAATCAAAGACTAATGAGGCTATTAAGCTCCAGGACAAATGCAAATAATGTGATGAGCAGCAGAATAAATGCAAATGATGTCGCTAAGCACAAGAACAAGGGCTAAAGGGGTGATAAGTATTTCAACAATGACAAATGAGGTTGATAAGCACAATAACAAGGGAAAAAGGGGTTGATAAGCTTATGAACAACGACGCAAGTGAGATTCCAAAACACAAGAACAAGGGTAATTGAGGTTTCCAAAAGCAAGAACAAATGCAAATGATGTTGGTAAACACAAGAACAAATGCAAATGATGTTGTTAAGCACAAGAACCAAGGTAAATGCAGTTGCTAAGTATAAGAAAAAGGGCAAATGATGTTTCTAAGCACAAAAACAAATGCAATGACGTTGCTAAGAGCAAGAACATTGGCAAAAGATGTTGATATGCATAAAAACAAATACAAATGATGTTGCTAAGAACAACAAAAAGGGCAAAAGATGTTGATAAGCATATGAATTACGACAATTGAGGTCGTTAAGCACAAGAACAAGTCCAAATGAGGTTGTTAAGCACAAGAACAAATACAAATAAGGTTAATCAGCACAAGATCAATGGCAAATTATATTGCAAAGCACAAGAACAACGACAAATAAGGTTATTAAGCATAACAAAAATGACAAATGAGGTTGTTAAGCATAACAACAACGGCAAAACGGGTTGAGAAGTTTACGAATAACGACAATTGATGTTGTTAAGAATAAGAACATGGGAAAATGAGATTCCTAAGTACAAGAGCAAATGCAAATAAGGTTGATAAGCACAAGATCAAGGACAAATAATGTTGCAAAACACAAGAACAACGACAAATGAGGTTGTTAAGCACTAGAACAAATTCAAATAATGTTGCAAAGTACAAGAATAGGCGTTCCACGAATAGGTGTTGGATAACAACAAATGACCCGGTTACTACAACAAATATGGTCAACCGGTCCAAATTGGCCAGGTCAAGAGATCTTTTTATTATTTAATTGATGTTATTTCAAATGAAACAAAACTAACATTATTTACTTACAGGATGGATTACCTACTTGGAATACTGATCCCACTTTTAGCGTGACTGACCTGACCGGGACTGACACCACCACTGAGGTGCTGAGCTTCCGCAGACCATCGTACCCAGAGCCAGGTAGCACGACCACGAGGCGAGTGGGAGTGGGTCGCAGATGGTAGATGCTTGGGAGGCTGCTATCTTTAGGACACAGCCTCCGGTCACGTATCCTGCTATCTGGAAGGTTGATCACAGTCGGTGAGCCAAGAGCATCCATAGGTGGCTGGTGCGTGGTCTGGGATGAGCCAGGAGCATACATGGGTGATCAGTTCAGGGTCAGGCATCCATGACGACGATCCATGGTCAACCGGTTTAAGATTGGATATCTAGGAGGAGATGGATGCGGATGATCCCAGGATCACAAGGAGCCTGCAGTCATGCAGAGGCGTGTGCAGCCGCCCAGGGCGTGCGGGCTGCCTGGTAGGTTGTTGTCCGGTCGTCGCTCTCGTCGATAGTTTGTTATATTTCATGTTGTAGACCTGACAGTAGTATTTCATGTTTTGATTTCTAGATTTTATGTTGATCAGACAGAATTTTATTATTTTTGTTATATTATTCACTTAGTATTTTGTTGTTTTATTTTATTTTATTTCATTCTCTCAGCCTTTTTTATGTGATGTCGAACAAGCTGCGATTGATTCGTCTTTCCGAAAAAAATGTTAGAGAAAACAACATCGAATTGAACTATCCACTTAACATAACAAATCATAAAAATAATAATTCATAATTATAGAATTTTTAAAAAATTATATAAAATAAAATTTGTAAAACACATTTATAAAATAAAATTTACCAAACAAAATTAATAAAACAAAACAAAAATGATCAAACAAATAATCTAACAAAAAAATGTAAAACAAAATACACATAAATTTAAAACAAAAATATAACACAAAAATGTATAAAAAAACACCATACCGAACCGCCTGGGGGGGCGGTTAGGTTGGGGTACTGGACTATCCAGTTAGGGGCGGTTTGGTGGGGAGTGGACCGCCCCCCATATGGACGGTTAGGTTATTTTAAAAAAAATTAATACACCGGGAGCATATTTGCTATTTTTTTTATTGGGGGCAATGTTGTAAAATGCGGTTTTGTTCATGCATGCGGAATGTCACTTCATACTGCATATGCAGTATGTGACCGCATATGCGAATTTTAATGCATATTTTAAACTACATATTAATTTATTTTCACTCAAACACATGCAATATATTCCCATTAAAAATAACTGGTGTCACATGTTAAAGGAAGAATTACATCAAATTCTAGCATATTAAAATCATTCAGTGAATTGGATCTGAGCAGGAGCATTGATTTTAATGTACACTACTACAAAAACACAGTTTGTACACGGACGAAAAATAAAAGAGCTACACGGATTTGGAAACGTGTGCAATGATGGGGTGTAGGAATGTTAACCATTTACACACGGATAATTATCCGTGTACGATTATACTAATTCTACACGGATTATTCATAAAGACCCGTGTGGAAAACCTCCCATAGTACATCTCATCGCAAGAGAGCTACACGGATTTTTAACTTAATATCTGTGTATGAATAGTCTTCTTACACGGATATTAACTAAATATCCGTGTAGCTCTCTTAACCTTCCAACACAGATATTAATTAAACAATCCGTGTAAGAAGGTTATGAATTACTAATATTTTATTTTTACCTCTTCCTACACGAATTTTATTTAAATATCCATGTAGGATTGTTCTTTTTTTTTTTTTTTTTTGTCTAGCCTCCACTTTTGCTAGCCAATAATATATATTTCAGATTGAATATGCATAGCCTTTTGGAAAAATAAATAGATAGCATTTTGTATATACATATAGCCTTTTGCAACACACACACACACACTATATATATATATGATGAGGGTTCCCGTGCCTCAGCTTTCCATGCCTCAACCCTACCTCAAAATTCTCCTCCTTTGGATCTGCATCAAGATACGTGCAGATTTAGGCACTGATGAAATAATTTTGTTTCTTATTCTCCTCTCCAGTGGTCCATCGTTCTCTCTGAGAAAGAGAAAAATCGCCCCCCACCTCCACCCCGCACCATTGCCCGCCATGCTCGTCCCTCCCCTCTCAATCTCCTCTCTCTCTCGGTGCTGCTTCTGACCCTCTCATCTCTCTCGGATTTGCTCCCGACCTCTCCTCTCTAGATTCTTCTCGTTTAGGCCGCACATGAGTTTGTTGGTACCACCTCCAGCCACCTCGCGCGCCCGCCCCCTGCCGCCTTTGGCTTATGCATCCCTAGTAAGCCTTATGTCTCTCTCCCTCCCCCTCCCTTATTTGTTATAGTTTTGACTGAAAAAGAAACATTGATATCCTGACAAGCTCAAATCCTCTTTTTTTTTTTTTTCTGAATTTTAATTTTGTCTTAAACACCAAATCTTTGTGATCAAATTTCTTTATACAGAAATTAACTTGATTTCTTGATTTGGAGAACTATTGTACTGGCATATGAGGTGGTTTGGGCAAATGTGGTGCCAGTTATCAGAAATTGAACCAAGCCGCATAGAAGTATGCTGGAATTTATGATGGTTTATAATTATTACAATTACTGCCCATGTTAAATAGATATTAGAGCAAATGGGGTACTAATTAGTTGACCAGTATTAGCATATTGTTTGCAAGCATAATCATGTATTTAAAATTGTTTGGTTTAATTTCTAATTTTCTGTTTGGACACAAAATTTAATGAATGAGAACCCTCTTTTTTTCAAGCTTTATTAATTTTAATTAATTATTTTATAATAGAATGATGGCTATTGGTTATATATTCTGAATTGGATTCTAAAAGCTTTATTCTTTAGTATTTAAGAATTTTTCTCCTTTCTCTAGTTTCCTTCTGCATTTATATACTCATCTCTTTGGCAGCTTTATTTTTTTGATCTGAACCCCTTGGGCATGATTGCATTAATAATATAGTCAAAAGTACATAGTGAAATATTACAATTCTTATTTTACCAGTAGATAGTGCGTAGTAATAAGGCTATATTTTAACTTCCTGTGAATGTAAATTTACGAGTAAACAGTGCGTAGAGCTGAAAGTTCATGAGGTATCTTCATGAGGGGGGGGGGGACTTAGGATCCTATGAGGTAGTGAGTTTCAATAATTTTTTACATTCATCAGTGGTTTTCGGTTCTTATAAAATGAAAATAACATTAGACTAAATTATTTAGTCCTTACTTAGATTATTTAGCTCTTCCATCTTAATTTTCTGACTCTGCTCTTGTCCGTGCATAATATTTTTAAAGTATGGATAAACATCTTACTTCCAACTAAGAAATTATAATAAAGATTCGTATACAATGATTTTTAGTTTTATTAACAAGTAAAAGATATAAACGCACATTATTAATTGATTTGGTATCTTTTTTAGCTTTATTAATAACTAGCTTTTTTTTTTGGTGTGTGTGTCAGAAAGCAACAGTCGGTCTGGTACGCAACATGTACACAATTGATTGTTGCCAAACACAATTCTTATTTTTTATTTAAGTTTTAAATTTTTTTCAAGTTCTTAAATTTTTAAAAAATGGAGGCATTTGAACCTTCCTGTTAGAAAAAACCCTACTATTCTAGTCTTCTGATATGATGTAAAACATGATGCTTAAATTGTTACTATCCTTGGTTAATTTGTTCTTTGTAATTTTGGCAGGAGGAGGTCGAGGTCAAGAACTCCAACAAGGAGACGGAAGTTCTTTGTGACAACACTTATTATTCCCAAGCAAGAGGTCACATCTGACTCGGTATTCTTACCAGGTGTGATTTTTTTTAATCCAGTAGCATTTATATAATTGACATTTATTTCTTGGACTCATTTTATTCTTTGCATTAAAAAGGCAGGCAACATATGCAACAACGAAAGAAATAAAGAGAGAATATCGAAGCTGGTTTGAGAGACAACAACATAAAGCATAGCAGAGGAAAAAATATATCAAATGGCAGGGAGCTTAATATCAGAAATCTGCACGCTGCAACTTTTTCATTTTCTTTTACTTGTCTTATATTCTAGTTTTTTTCTTTCTTTTTTCCTTAATTAGAACTAGGTCCTTTCTTTTAGATTTCTTTTCCTTTTGTACAAAATTTTGTAAAGCACACACTTGTAGTGTATTTAATGAAATTTGATTGATTGCTTGAATCCTAAAGGCCAATGCAAGTGATTTTTTACTTTACTTTATTTTTCATCTAAATGCATGAACAACCTTTGCTGATCTGGTACTCTGATTTCTTTAATAAGATCAGTGTATACTTATATAGTAAATAACATAAAAAAAAAATAAGATCAGTGTATATCCAATATAGTAACAATGAATAGGAGGAGATGATAAAAACTAAATATCACACCATTTTTGTGTTGTTTCTCACAACAGTATCAAATTTCATGCAAAAACAAACATTCTTCTCCAATTTAGAATAAAAATTGAAAATCACAGAAACTGTAGCTAACAACAAGCAAATAACATATAAATTATAGGTAGGCACTACTGACCCAATTCAGTTAGCAAAAATACACTTTCCATTACTACAAAAATACCAAAAATTGGAGTATACCAAAATTACCTTTTCTACGCCTATACCAAAAATATTATTTCTATGCCTATACCACAAGTATGCCTATACATAAAGTACGCTTTCTATGGCTTTTCAGTCGGTGAATCCTCCATAGCATCATCTAGTTTTCTTCACTCACAAGTTGAAGAGTAGTGGCCATATTAACCACAAATTTTGCATTGCCATTTCGCCTTTTTCGAATTGTCCATACTTACTTCAAAACCACCTTTGATGCGTCCATTCTTCGACTTATTGACATCTTGCTTTTTGCGGCCTTTTATTTTTGTAATTGGCGGATTGTTAAGTGAGGGGAGTTCAATACCACTTTCAACACGATCAATGGCTACTGCACCTTTGTTTCCTTCTTGGTTTTGCTCTAAGATGGAAACCCTTTTAAGTATCTCATCTAAGCCATCCATTATAATTTCAAAAGCAGTGGTGCTCATGTGCATAAATGGTCTCAATTGGCTTATCATATCATTAACTTTTAAATCACGCACCATTGAAGTTTTGTCTCCTATCTTCTTTAAAAAAGGAATGGAGATTCCCTCTCCCGCTTTCTTTGTCCACCGTGGTAAAATATATTTTGGAGGAATTTTTGCAACATTCTTTTTATTGAATATTGCTAATACATGGTGACACAATATACCTTTGAATTCAAACAAATGACACTGACAAGAGACATCCCATGACTCAACATCCACAGTTACAACAAACGCCTTATTAGGATTGTGAAAATATGATACCTTGTACTTTCTTAAGGATCCATTTTTCTCAAACTCATATTTTCTCAATGTAAGACCTTCCACAAGTTCTTTTTGGAACAGATTAAAGATATTTCTAGTGTATACATCAGCTGCATGTTCTTCAAGAGGAGATTTGGATGTCAAGATTGGATTTTTGTATATCGAAGCAAACCGCTCCACATGCTCCGCCCTATAGCGATGCTCAAGAGCATGCTCGTACTTGATCACGAATTCTCTCAATGTGGTGCCTTTATTAAGAAATGAATCAAAAAAAGAGTGTATACTCTCACATCTTTGGGTGGTATTCATACTGGCATAAAATATGGTTCGATTGTAAACGGGAATCCATGATTGCCGAATATCAAATAAATTATTCAACCATTCATCTTCCGTAAGCTTATAATCTTCCATAATCTTCTTCCATGCATTATCAAATTGCTCGGTAGTGATCGAATTGTACAAACACTTCTTCATATCTCGAGAAAATGGTGAGTTATCTTTGTAAATGGAATCGTATTTTTCTGGAAATTTTTTCGTGATGTGCCAAAGGCAAAATCTGTGGGAAACGGTCGGAAAAACCTTTGCAATGGCATTTTCAATGGCATGATCTTGATCCGTGAGAATTGAAATCGGTAGCTTACCACCCACCGCATGTAACCAAGTCTTAAACAACCATATAAATGTTTCTTCTTGCTCATTTTGCAATAATGCGAGACCAAACATGATGGATTGGGTATGGTTATTGACACCAACAAAATTTGCCAAAGGCAAACTATACTTATTGGTTTTGTAAGTTGTATCAAAGACCAAAACATCGCCAAACCGCTCATAGTATTGACGAGCGATCGAATCTATCCAAAAAAAATTTACCATCATATCCTCTTCATCGGTTTGGATTGTATAAAAAAATCAGAATTTTGTCCTCGTTTCTCAATACAATACTGCAAAACAGCACTTGCATCTCCATCTAAATTCTTCCTCCTAAGATCTCTTCTATAATTCCAACAATCTCTTTGAGAAACATTTATTCTTGCATCACAATTGACAATATCAGGCACTCTACCAATAGGAAGATCTATTTCGCTAAACTTCTCAACTAGATTTTTCGCCACATATGGCATCCCACCAGGTTGTCTTAAGTGGATCCGACTATTAGGACTAACCAAAAGATGGTTGTGTTCCTTGTTAATCTTTCCTACCTTCCATATACCCTTCTTGTTTGTCACGGTTATGTTTACCAAACAACCACTTCTACGAGTTAAGGTTCTCCTTTTCATCTTTTCTGAATCTAAATCGATTTCATCATTTGATTTTTTTCTCTTCACAAAATCCAGCACAAGAGCAAACATACTGACGGTAGCGAATTTTATCAGTACCTTTGAATTTAAAGGTCCTGTTTATCCGTATCGTGTATCCCTCCGAATAGGCAAAGTTACGGTAGAAATTTTCAAACTCTTCAAGTGATGTAAACTCCATGCCTTCTCTAGGTACAATAACATCACCACCACTATTCTTAGATATAGAATTGTCCTCGTCCATAGAAGCAACACCCTAATACAAATAAATGTTCGATAAAACCAGATATTAGTTTAAAATTATTTAATCAATCAAAGAGATGAATGGTTAAATAATGTACTGACATGGTTAAATAATGGCAGTCACTAAAATTGGCATAGATATTAGTTTAAAGCTAGTTTTTAGTTAAATTTTTTAAGGATGGTTGTGTTTTGCCACACAATTTCTTGGCTGATTTACAAAGACAACATATCAAATTTCGGGAAACTTTATGGTGTAAAGTACTGAGTTGTACGAAATTAGTTTGTTTTGGGGTTTTGTCAATTTTGTTGGCATTTGAAGTCAGAATTTACATAAGAAATATTCACCATTCACAACTAAATGCTGAAAAAAATATATTTAAAAATCACTTACATTGAAAAATGAAGATGGTGGTGACGAGGGTTTAACAGAGTCTGGAGCCTTGACTAGTGATGAAATTTGTACTCGGCTCGAGAAGAAATCGTGCTCCAGTTGAGGGACGAGGAAGAAAAAATACTTAGAGAGAGGAGATTAAGAGGGGAGGGACAAGCATGGTGGGCGATGGTGCGGGGTGGAGGTGGGGACAATTTCTCTCTTTCTCAGAGAGAACGATGGACCACTGGAGAGGAGAATAAGAAACAAAATTATTGCATCAGTGCCTAAATCTGCACGGATCTTGATGCAGATCCAAAGGAGGAGAATTTTGAGGTAGGGTTGAGGCATGGAAAGCTGAGGCACGGGAACCCTCCTCTATATACACACACACACACACACACACACACACAGCCTTTTGTACATGCAATCCCATGTGATTCAACATATAACATTAACTTCTCAAGATCCAATACAATGTTTGTATAAAAATTATATCCTCACCACTTAGTAGCCATGTGATCAGGGTTTGGCCAATTTTGGGTAAGTTGGGCTCATGTTGCCAAAACTCATGGCTATGATCTAGCTTAGGACGAAATTTCATACATACTAAAACGTATTAGATCCAACATATCAAAAAGAGAGTTTGCATATGATCTATGACATGATGTCTCATGGTTAAAGGTCTCCAACAATATTGCTTCTCCAATAAAAATAACAAGGTTCAATATATATGTGCATATATACATACATAATAGAGAATAAAAAATTCTCAATTAAAATTTTCGTCAAAAATTATAAGAAAATATTTATACAAAAATTAATTGAATCTGTATAGTTTTTATACGAACCACTGAAAATTAATTTCGCAAAAAAAAATTAAACATGTAAGCACCCGAAATTAATTGAATCTGTATAGCTTAAGAGGACAGCACCGGCACCAGAACCCTAAGGGAGGGTGGCGAAGAGGATAGCAACCAATAGTGGTGAAGAGGACAACAACCAACCAAAATCCTAATAAAAACAAATATCTTCAATAACCCAACAATGATAAAGAAATATATATGACTAGCCTTAGCAAGATAGAGAGGAGAAATACAAACTTCGAAGATCTCAGATCTCTCCTTGTGCGCAGAAATCAAACCAACATTCAATATATATATATATATATATATATATATATAGAGTAATATTGATCAAAATGGCGCTCGAAGAGAAGTCTTTTATTTCATTAAAACCCTACCAGGCCTTTCCTACACGGAAATTTAACTATAAATCTGTGTAGCTCTGTCAACATATCTACACGACTATTTAAATAAAAAACTGTGTATAAAAGCTTAATTTCTACACGGATACTGATTTTTAAGTTAATATCCGTGTAGGATTCCTGCATATATTTTGAACATTGGAAAAATCCTATTTCATACACGTTTTTTTTATAAAATACAGAAAATCCATGTATAAGGTACAGTGTAGGAAGTGTTTTTTTTTATAGTAGTGGTAACTCACTAAATTAACGAGATGCAAACAATTTTTTCTAAACCAAATGCAAATAATTAATTAATCGACACTCAGTGATAGAATCGTATGATGCCAGATGCAACTAATTGCATGATTAAAAATCAATATGCCTCTTTCAACTGAAAATATTTGATTTTCATATAAAACTACATATATGGGACTGTATGAAGATTTTCATGCTGAATCAAACTGCATAAGTATATACAGCCGCATATGCCACGCATGAGCTGCATTTTACAACACTGATTGTTATATTAATAAAAAAAATCGGGAAGAAATACATACTTGTACATTGTCTCGTACGGTCAATCACACATAAAGAATGAAAACGTTGTGCTGTCTTTTTTTTTTGAGATGAAGGCCCTTAGGCTTTAATTGAATTGAAAATTGTTCAGTACAGCGGTAAAAGAAAGTTGGAAAATTAAAGTCTTATCTATTCTACCTAACATGAGAAAAACAATACAAATATGAATTTAACTACTTTTATCTCTAATCAGTTTCATAACCAAATTAAAAGTTTTGTCTCTTCTGAGTTCCTACCAGCATTAATTTGTTGAGAGCTATACTCCCTGATAAGCTGCTGTATAAATTCCATTGCTACCCCCCACGAGAATCATTGTTGCATTTGGAAATCCTCCTGGTTGAGTACTGCTCTGATGGAGAAATTCAACTCTAAGACTGCTCCCATTGTACCAGCGAAGCTTGTTCCTGTTCTTCTCGCCCAGTTGGCTAAATTGTGTGGTTCCTGTATCACTTTTCTGGAAACCTTCTAAATTGTAACTATCTCCTTATGTTGCAGGAAGAGTTTGCCACATTCAGCCACTGTTTGAGCTGCTCTCCAAATTGGTAAGTTCTCCACACTGTTACTTCGAATTGCATTGATGAGGGTTTGACAGTCCGACAGAATTGTGAACCGTGTCTGTTGATTGCCAGCATACCGGTCTGGTACCAATTGTAGAGCCTGTAGCATTGCCAATGCCTCCGCGTGAAGTGGATCAGTTGCCCTTATTGCCCCAAATCTTATAGCATACAATTCCCCTTTCACATCGTATCCTGTCATCCCCCAGCCGGCCCGATTTGACCCTTCCCAAGATGCATCGACCATTATCACCTCAGTACCGACCGGTACCACCACCTTTTCTAGCCCCTTCGTATAAGTTGATAATTCGTTTCCCACCATAACTGAATCTCCCACTTCACTATGTCTCGCCTTGGCCAGCACGGATGCCGGTGTCGGTTTATTGTTAGTGAAAATTGCTTCATTTCTTGCTCTCCATAAGTACCCAGCTATGGTTGCCAATTTGCTGACCTGATTCTTGCTGAGCCCCTGTATCATTTCCATTAGTGCTGCTGGAAAGGACAGTGGCAATTGGTGTACTCTTATGCTCAATTCCGATGCCCACCACGTCGCTCGGGCTAGTTGGCAAAAGAAAAGGGTGTGCATGAGATATTCATTTTCCAAACCGCATCTAGGACATTTGGGATTGATAGCATGAATCCTTTGGTGCAGTTTTGCCAAGGTAGGTAATCCATGATGGATAGCTCGCCAAAGGAAAAATTGAATTCTAGGAATGATCAGTTTGTTACTCCATATTTCCTTCCAAGCTGCCATCTGTATTGGGGTATACTGGACAGCAATTTGAATTTGAGTGCATAATTTCTGATATCCCTCATTTGTGGTATATGACCCTCTAGCACTACACTGCCATATCAACCTATCTCCGATTAGTGAGTCTACCACTGATTTTTGAGCTGTGGCTTCAATTTTGATCAGAGCTGTTTCTCCAATCAAAGCCCTTATTTTCTCCTTATCCCACTGCCCCCCTTCCTCTTGCATCAGGTCCTTAACCCGGCTGTCTCTCTGGATATTGGAGGTTACCACCCGGGGGGTCCATCCATCGTACCAAGGTTGGTTTAATGCCTTTATCTTCGTACCATTCCCAACATGCCACATCAAGTCTTCTTGAAAGAAACATTTTAATTTCTGCAACTCTCTTCCCAGTGGACTATAACCCCCTGTGTTTGCATTTGCCCATATCCCCTTCTTAGGGTAGTACTTTGCTTGGAAAATTTTAACCCACAATTTGTCTTGGTCGCTTGCTAATTGCCACACCAGTTTGAGAAGTAATGTATCATTAAATAGTTTTAAATCTCGCACCCCTAGCCCTCCTTCTTCTTTCGGCCTACACACTTTATCCCAACCAATTAGAGATACGTACCTTGTCTTGTCGAGCTTACCCCAGAGGAATTTTCCAATGATTGCTGTGACTGCTTTGACCGTTCTTGTTGGTATTCTTGCCACCGACATGTAATACACCGGCAAGGAAATTAGCACTGCTTTGATCAAAGTTAATCTACCGGCATGAGAAAGTAGGTTTGCCTTCCACCCCGATAATTTTTCCTGCACTTTTTCTAATAGTTGCTTGTGTGACAAATCTCGGCTTCCCCCTGCCTGTGTCATCAGAATACCCAAGTACCTCTCTTGTTCTTGCGCAATCTCTGCCTCGAATTCAGTCATGACTGTTTGCCTTTGTTGAGTATTTTGGGTATAGGATATTTGCTATAATATGATACTCGTTTTACTTTTAAATTTATAAACCTTGATACTCAATTAAAAGGTTGATTGCAAGCGCACAACCGATCAATGTAGTACTTAGGGTATCGATCCACAGAGAGTAAGTTAAAACTTCGTTTAAACTTTCACAAATAATTTCAGAAAAAGAAAAATAAAGTAAATTGCAATAGAGTAAATGGGGGGTTTGTTCTAACAATTCCTAAATTTTGGGTTCAATACCCGGAAGAGAGGAGTTTTAAATAATTAAAGTAAATAAACGAAAGAAAGATGGTTTGCTTTCAAGTTAAGGAGATCTAGGGGCATTTGGTCTACAATCCCTTGCTAATTCTATCTAATCGGTATTTGTTTGAATTCATGTATGATTGACGAGGTTTCTAACCTAATATGTTAAAAAGGGTCACTTTCGTGAGTTAATAACGTGTCTAGACAATTCGGACTTCACCATTAAGTCCCTTGCCCTAGCTATCTAGATTATGAAGCTCTTGTTAGTCTCTCATCTCCTCAAATATTAGTACTTCACAATTAAGTTCATCATACCAATATCCGATTTGATTTGAGATGTCCTAATTAGAGTTTGACTTCACCGTTAAGTCCTTCATCAAGTTCCTAACTTTAATTTCTATAGTTCCGGCTTAGATTATAAATTTGTTGAATCCTAATCCAAACCTAAGATATTTGCATTCATAATTTGGTACTATCCTATTGATCCTAGTCAATTTTGGTTCTTTAAGATCCAAAACGGGATAACTACAATTCAAGTACTAATTATGTAGTTAACACAAATGATAAATCACAGAAATTAACAATCAAATCAATAAACAATCATAATAAAAACAAATAACCAAATAAGATAAAATTAAACAAGTTCATGCATTGACCTAAGCCCCTAGAGAGAGATCTACTCCCTCTTGGAGAGATCCATTACAAAGTTTGGCAAAATAAGAAGAAATGGAATAAAGAAATGATTACACCCTTGATAAACCTCAAACTTGCCGTAATCTTGCTTAGATCTTCTTCTTCTCCTACCTTTGAAAGTTTCGGGAACTCTAGGAAATTCTGTGGGTTGATCTCCAAAGCTTATGAAAATGGGCATAAACTAGAGATGTAGAGAGAGAGTGTGATTTATTGAGAGATTGATCCTGGAGGGATTGATATCCCCTCTCTTTTATAGCAAGAGATCATGGCTAATTGGGAGGCTTGAATGTAGGATTAGTGGGGTTAGTGGGTGCTATTCTTATATTACTTTCCCAGGAAGTCATGCCCCATCTTAGCTGTAAAAACGTGTCTATGACGTGCCAAAAATAGAATCTGTGTCAAAAATGGGAAATTCTGGTTATCTGCGGGTCCAGTGCGTCCGCACTGGTTGGGAATGCGTCCGCACTAAAGCTTAACTTTCCTTATTTAGCTTCCTGCGAATCCTGCGAAAATCTCTGAGTGCGTCCGCACTGGAGATGGGTGCGGATGGTGCATCCGCACTGATGAATTCCCTGTGTTGTTCTGAAATTGGCAAGTTCCGAGTGCGGGTGACCGACCCGCACTGTAGTTTGAGTGCGGACGCATTACGCTCGGACTTTTTCCTTGGGATGCTTGCGTCGCTGAAAAATATTCTAAGTGTTGAATGCGGGTGGCCGATCCGCACTGTCTGGGAATGCGGACGCATTACGCTCGGACTTTTCTTCTTGCTGAACAAAGGAGTTGAGTGCGTCCGCACTTTCTGAGAATGCGGGTGGATGATCGGCACTGGAGAGTTTTTTCTTCATTTTTCATCTTTTTCTGCAATTTAAAGTCCAACAACCGCAGTAACTGGATTCTATATGTATTTTAATCACTTCTTATTCAAAATACATGATATTTGGTATCATTTCATGATAAAAACTAGATCAAATGTGTATATAATTTACACTTATCAAAATCCCCCAAGCTTGAACTTTGCTTGTCCTCAAGCAATATCTAAACTTGAAACACAATTCGATCTCTAATCTAACCTCATATCAAGTATACATTTCTCAAAATTCTCGAAAAATTTGAATGATATTGCCAAAAATTTAGGAAATTCAATATAAATTTTCTAAAAATCCAAATTACAACCCTTGATAAATTATGCTTCACCTCACAATTTGCTTACTCTAACTTTTTTTTCCTTAAAAACTTAGAATTTGTAACCTTTGGAAATTTAAACTCGTAACAAAAATTTGTGCTTTTATTTTCGAAAATTCTTCACAAAATATCCCCCAAGCTTTGTCAAAGCGTAGGGTAGAAAGTCGCGGACCTCGTATGTTAATATTTGCAAAATTCTAATACTTTTCTTTTTCCTTTTTTTTTTGTTGATTTTCGTGACACTATAGATCTCTATCCTTAGTACAACACCGGTTGATTATAGGTAATTAACCATACCCAACCGTTTTAATTCAAAAGTGCATTTGCATGCTCTTGGTTCAACCCTTCCATGACACGAACTTACATGTTTAGTGTAAATCCGGTCACTTTATCGGGCAAACTAGCGGAGCAAAGTGTCAATAACTCATTACTATAAGTACGTCATATCGCCGTAACATAAGCAAGAGGAATCGAATTTATTTATAAATATTTTCAGTTTTTGAACAAATTTTCAATACTTTTGCAAAATATCATGAATACACACATCCTTAGGCACTAAATCATACCTACGGATATCCCGATCTTTCTAAATTCGTTTTTCGTATAAGCCGCAATTTTTTTGAAAAGAAATTTAAATCCCAAAAGTTTTCATTTTCATAAATTTTTATTTCCACAAAGTTTTTCGCCAAATTATGTGGTTATTTCAAATTATTTCAAAGGTATTCTAAGAATTTGTAAGAAAATTCAAAAGAAAATTCCTAATTTTCGTCAATCACTCAAATTTATCGCAAATTTTTGTTTTTGCCAAACTTTTTAACTCAAATATAAACATGATTTTATACTTTATGCATTTTCAAACATTTAAGCTCAATCGTGCAAGACTCTATTTTCATAACCCTGCAAAACATCTTGACAAATTTGCAATCTCAAGCAATTAAGTTTAAAATCACAAATCCTATTCATGGTCAAGTAAAAAAAAACAAGGTCATAAATCCTAAAAATTCGAAAAATAAATAGAAAAATAAACATGCATGCAGATACAATTTCTTCCCATCCCCCAAGCTTAAATAAAGCAGTGTCCTCAATGCTTAAAAATAAACTAAAAAGAGAGAAGAAACATGATATACTACAAATGAAAGGCGGTGGTAGTGCTATTTGTGATCAATCTTGATCCATGGTGTTGTCCTCATCGTCTTCCTTTTCATCTTCTTCTTCCTCCTCTCCATCCTCCTCTCCTGCTTCCTCTTCCTCATTGTTGGCTTCATCTTGAGGTGCTGCAACGGTTTGTTGTTCGGCTGCAAGTCTCGCTGCTTCGGCACGTGCTTGAGCCATCTCTTGTTCTTTCATCATAGCGGCTCTTCTTTGGTAAGGAGGTGTTGGAGGATCATCTTCATATCGCGGGTTGGCCTCTGTGACCCCCAGTTTGGCATAGAAGTTTGAAGAGGCTGCCTCGGTTTCCACGTCATCCATGCGTTTGTCAATGTGATTCATGCGGCGGTCGACATGAATGCGAAGATCGGAGAGTGAATTCTGCACGGTTTGCATGGAGGCTTGCATGGATTGCATAAACTCCCACATTTGTTGAGCCGAAGGATATCCTTGTGGTTGAGCGGCATCATCGGCTGGTTGTGCTGGAGCGGGTTGTGGAATCACAGGAGGTGGTGGTGGTGGCAGTGGCTCAAGAGGCTCATCCACTATCTTCCATGTGGCATAGTTTAATGGGTCGAGTGGAGTTTGAAGAGGCAACCGGTGTCGGATGTTGTCCGGACCAAGGTTGATCCAAGCTTCTTCAATATCGTCCCATTTAATTAGCCTCGCCCTTTCCAACCCAGCTATATCGACCAAAGTGTAGCCTTGCACCACATCCTCACCAAATGGTATATGCAAGAGACGGGCAATCTTTGTGATGATGCCCCCGATTCGAACAACGCCCCCCGTTTGCTTACTACTGGCCACATTGTTAATATGTTTCGCCAAGTGGTACCCGAGGTGTGGCATGTACTCAATTTCTCCATTATTTCTTCGGAGCATGCTGCAAACGTATGTCATGTCCCCGAAATTGAAGACCGATGCGGTCTCCCCTCGGGCAAAGAGAGTGTGAGCAAGTACCCGTTGGAGATAACGAATCGCCGGGTGGAGGACATTCTTGACCCTTTGCTGACCCAGCTCACCGTTATGACATGTGCGGACGCAGAAATCGTACTCATTCATGTCATTGTAGACACGAAGGGTTGTGCACATGCGTTCAACATTATTGATTGGCAACCCGAGACCCTCCATTAGCTGGTAGTGTGCATTTGATGATGATAACCCCCCAGGTTGAAACTCATCATC
This sequence comes from Carex arenaria, assembly GCA_964058825.1. NCBI lineage: Eukaryota > Viridiplantae > Streptophyta > Magnoliopsida > Poales > Cyperaceae > Carex > Carex arenaria. The sequence continues at coordinate 97,227 of CAXKVW010000151.1, forward strand.
CTTGTTCCCTTATCGAACTCATAAGATGAGAGGAATTCGATAGTGAGTTGCTTGTAGGTTTGGACCTCATCGCATAGAAATTCCCACAACCCAAGTCGCTCGGTTAGCATCTGCACAGTATCTGTGAGTCCTAGCGTTTGTAGGGCGAACCGACAGATCCATCGGGATGGTTCGATTGTCCGTTCGGTCTCTAGCAAATTCCTCCTTATTTCTTGGTCATCAGTCAAGGGCAAAGCGGGTGGATGACGAGGTGCTTGGTTGCTGCTCTGAGCCTTGTCTTTTCCAGATCTGAGCCTCTTGGATTTACGGTCCATTTTCCTATATTCCAGATAAAATAAGAAATTTCAGAAAATTCTAAGAAAATTTGTCTGAATGCGGACGCACTGGGTGGTAATGCGGACGCACTGAGCCAAAAATGTTCAATACTAGGTCAGACCAGTTTTTCCCGAGAGCAGTGCGGACGCACTGACTCTCAGTGCGGGTGCTCGATCCGCACTGGGTACTTGGACAAAATTGGTTTCGATTCCCTGGGAACAAATGCGGACGCACTGATTCCAGTGCGGGTGGTTGGGCCGCACTAACAACTTTACCATTTTCTAGGGTTTTTACCAGAATGCGGCCGCAGTCAGTTATAGTGCGGGTGGTAGATCCGCACCGCGGTCTTAACCATTTTCTGGTTCATTGCGGCCGCACTCTCTTCCAGTGCGGGTGGTTGGGTCGCACGGGAGACTGATTTTAACCGTTTTGTATAATTTTGGCCGATTTCTTTGATTTTTGGCACCATTTCACAAATCTAACTACGAAATAGTGAAACTAAGAGTAAGGAGAGATCAAACCTCGTGTAGATCGCAAGAAATTTTGCAAAAATCTGAAGTAAATCGAGTCCTTGGAGTGATTCGCTTGAACGGTCCTTGAGAAAAACGAAAAACTAGGGTTTTGGAGAAAAGAAAGAGTGGGGAGAAGAGAAAATAAGAAGAGAAGAGGGAAGAGTCGAGAGAAATGAAAAGAGGGGGCGGTTTTGGGTTTTTAAGGAGAGTAACCGTTCAAAAACCGAAGAGGCGCGAAGAAAACGGGAGAAGAAGAAGAAGGGTCGGGTTTAAATGGACCCGGAGTGCGTCCGCACTGAGTAACAGTGCGGGTGGTCCATCCGCACCGACAAAGAAATTCAAATTTCAAATTTATCAGAAAAACTTACCTGAATTGCGGACGCACTGAGGTATAGTGCGGGTGGTTGGATCCGCACTAGCAAAAATTCTGGAATGCGGACGCACTGAAGGACAGTGCGGGTCACTAGGCCGCACTGACATCCCTGTTCTCATGATGTGGTCTACTGCGGACGCACTGAAATTAGTGCGGGTCGTGTCATCCGCACAGGACCTGTTTTGGCTGTTTTATATGCTGCAAACGCCTCAAAACTATAAGATTTTTTATGAATTTTTTGAAAATAAATATAAATTTAAGTAAAAGTAAATTGCAAAACTTAAAGAAAATAAACAAAACCTTGGGTTGCCTCCCAAGAAGCGCTCAATTTTACGTCGTGAGCTCGACATATTTCTTGCTCACTATTGAGTTTTAGGGTCATCTAGACGCATGTTGTCCTCAACGCCTATTGGATATTCAAGGTTGAAATGCTTGAGGCGTTGCCCGTTTACTTTGAATGCCCCTGTCCGTTCGCTCCAAATTTTGATCGCGCCATGGTTGAACACCTTCTTGACCTTGTATGGACCGTTCCACTTAGATCTCAACTTCCCGGGGAAGAGTCGGAGTCTTGAGTTGTACAATAAGACCGTATCCCCTTCTTTAAAATCTCGTCTCACGATGTGTTTATCATGCCACTTTTTTGTCTTCTCTTTGTATAACTTGGCATTTTCATACGCATCGAGACGCAATTCCTCCAATTCATGTAGGTCGAGGATTCTCTTCTCACCGGCGACTCTCATGTCAAAATTAAGAGCTCTAATTGCCCAATAGGCTTTATGCTCAAGCTCCACCGGCAAATGACAAGGTTTACCGTATACAAGTTTGAAAGGAGTCATACCTATGGGAGTTTTGAAAGCGGTCCGATACGCCCAAAGAGTTTCATCTAATTTAAGAGACCAATCCTTCCTTGTTGTGTTAACAACCTTTTGTAGGATATTCTTTATTTCGCGATTGGACACCTCGACTTGGCCGCTCGTTTGAGGGTGGTATGGCGTGGCCACCTTGTGCTTAACACCATACTTGTGTAGTAGGTTGTCAAATTGTCGATTTATGAAATGGGAGCCTCCATCACTAATTACAACCCGAGGGACTCCAAACCTAGGAAAAATGATTTTCTTAAAGAGTTTTCTTACCACGGCGGAGTCGGCGGTTGGGCTAGGTATTGCTTCCACCCATTTGGAGACATAATCCACCGCCACAAGTATGTACTTATTGTTGCATGAACTCGGAAAGGGCCCCATGAAGTCGATCCCCCATACGTCAAATATTTCGACCTCAAGTATTCCGTTGAGGGGCATTTCATGCCTTCTTGAGATGTTTCCGGTTCGTTGGCATTTGTCGCATCTAAGCACATATTCCCTTGCATCTCGAAAGAGTGAGGGCCAAAAGAATCCGGCTTGAAGGACTTTAGCGGCGGTTTTGTTTGTGGATGCATGTCCCCCATAAGCAGACGAATGGCAACAACGGAGAATTTGCTCGGTTTCTTCTTGAGGTATGCATCTCCTAAGGATTCCATCTACCCCCAATTTGAACAATAATGGCTCGTCCCAATAGTAATGTTTCACATCCGAAAGAAATTTTCTTCGTTGTTGATAGGTTAAGTCCAAGGGCAACAAATCACATGCAAGGTAATTTACAAAATCCGCATACCATGGTGTCTCTTGGTTGTTGACCGCATAGAGTTGTTCATCTAGGAATGAGTCATCGATGGGTATGTCTTCCTCTTTCGATTCATTGGTAAGGCGTGAGAGATTGTCCGCCACTAAATTTTCGGTCCCCCTTTTGTCCTTGATTTCTATATCGAATTCTTGAAGTAGAAGGATCCATCGAATGAGGCGAGGTTTTGCATCCTTTTTGTTGAGAAGGTATCGGATTGCCGCATGGTCGGAGTAAACAACTACCTTGGATCCCACCAAGTACGAACGGAATTTATTAATAGCGAATATGACAGCTAAGAACTCTTTTTCCGTAGTTGTGTAGTTCATTTGTGCTTCGTCTAGGACTTTACTCGCGTAATAGATCACATATGGTTTATTGTCAATTCTTTGTCCTAGTACGGCTCCGACGGCGTAATCACTTGCATCACACATAATCTCGAATGGCACGTCCCAATTAGGTGGTTGGAGAATTGGAGCTGAGATTAGCGCCTTCTTTATCCTATCAAAAGCAACAATACAAGGTTCATCAAATTTAAATTCTGCATCTTTCATAGTTAAATTGGTAAGTGGTTTGCAAATTTTCGAAAAATCCTTGATGAAACATCGATAGAACCCGGCATGCCCCAAGAAACTTCTAACATCTTTCACACAAGTTGGGTATGGTAGCTTTTCTATCACTTCAACTTTTGCTTTGTCAACTTCTAAGCCTTCGGAAGACACCACGTGGCCTAGAACAACCCCGGATTGCACCATAAAGTGGCACTTCTCCCAGTTTAGCACTAGATTGACCTGCTCACATCGTTCTAAAACTTTATTCAAGTTAGATAAGCAATCATCAAAAGAAGTACCAAAAACTGAAAAGTCATCCATGAATACTTCTACCGAATTTTCTAATAATTCAGAAAAAATAGCCATCATGGCACGTTGGAAAGTTGCAGGGGCATTGCATAAGCCAAACGGCATCCTTCGGTATGCGAAAGTACCGTAAGGGCATGTGAAAGTTGTTTTCTCTTGGTCTTCGGGGTGAATAGGGATTTGAAAAAATCCGCTATACCCATCAAGGTAGCAAAAGTGTGAGTGATTGGCAAGCCTTTCGAGCATTTGATCAACGAATGGTAGGGGAAAGTGATCCTTCCTTGTGGCATTATTAAGTTTGCGGTAGTCGATACACATCCTCCATCCGGTAACCATCCTTGTGGAAATCATGTTACCATCTTCGCCTTTCACCACTGTCGTGCCACCTTTCTTTGGAACTACATGGACCGGGCTTACCCATTTAGAGTTGGAGATTGGGTAAATGATGCCGGCATCAAGCAATTTGAGAATTTCCTTCTTCACCACCTCTTTTAGATTTGGATTGAGCCTTCGTTGTGCTTCAACAGTGGGTTTGTGGTCATCCTCCATTAGAATACGATGCATACAAAAGGACGGACTGATTCCGGTTAGGTCATCGATCGTGTAACCAATTGCCTTCCGATGTTGCCTTAATGCATGTAGAAGCTTCTCGGTTTGCTCTTTGTTAAGCTCGGAATTTACAATCACCGGATATGTCTCGTCTTCCCCCAAGTATTCATAGCGAAGAGTTGGTGGCAGTGGTTTGAGTTCGACCTTTGGTGCTTTTGAATCGGTTGAAACGGTGAAAATCTGCGCGAATTTTGGTGAGTGCGGGTGGTCGGGCCGCACTGTGTTCTCAATGCGTCCGCATTCAGCTCGGACTTTAGCATTGACTGCTTCCTGCTGCTCGGTGCGGACGCACTCATGTGAGTGCGGGTGGTTGGATCCGCACTGGATCTGGTCTGGCAGTGGTTTTGCTGCTATCTGATGCTGGATGCGGACGTACTCATATGGGTGCGGGTGGGCTGATCCGCACTGGTAAAAATTTTCTTCTTTTGGACCGATTTCGGAGCCGGTTTCTTTCAGGTCTGAGTCAGGTTGTTCATTCACCATCACTTCCTCCATCTGGGTAGCTACAATTGAATCTAAAACATCCAATCTACAAATAGAGTCATTATCATTTGAAGGATGTTTGATGGCATTAAACATATGAAAATTTACCTTTTCACCCCCTATGTCAAAGGATATCTTACCTTCCTTGACATCAATATTCGCACCAGCTGTGGTTAGGAAATCACGTCCTAATAGGAGAGGGGTATGAGTATCCTCCTCCATTTCAACAACTACAAAGTCTACCGGAACAAGGAACTTACCTATCATAACAATTACATCTTCCGCTATGCCCTCGGGATACCTTACTGTCTTATCGGCTAGTTGCAATGACATTCTTGTGGGTTTCAAGTAGACTAGATTTAGCCTTTGATAAACGGTTTTTGGCATAAGGCTCACGCTAGCGCCTAAATCACATAGGCACCTCTCAAATTTGGTATCGCCTATTACACTTGGGATCACAAAACTCCCCGGATCCTTAAGTTTTGGAGGTAGCTTGTTTAAAAAAAGAGCGTTACACTCCTCATTCAGGGATACCGTGCCCACTTCTTCAATAGTCCTTTTATTTGCTAGAATGTCTTTCAAAAATTTTACATAAGTGGGCATATGTGTAATTGCTTCGGTAAAAGGAATGGTGATATTCAATTTCTTGAGGTGTTCTACGAATTTAGCATATTGTTGGTCAAGTTTACTTTTTACTAACCTTTGAGGAAAGGGTATAAACCTATGTGGAGGAATATACTTAGGAGATGCATTAGGTTTTACCTTGGCCGGGTTTGAGCTACCCGGCTCTTGAGATTGTTCCGATGCCGGTGTGCTTGCATTGAGAGGAGCTGGAGGTGGTTGTGTTTCCTTTGGTGCTTGTTGTTCCTCTTCCATGCTTGGCATCTTTGGTCCTTGGTACTCCGTGCCGCTCCTCAAGGTTATTGCTTTAGCGTGCTCCCTCGGATTGATGTCGGGCTTGCCCGGAAGTATGCCTTGTTGACAGGAGGATGATGATGCTTGTTGTGCCACTTGTGTCTCCAACATCCTTGTCTTTGTATCCAAAAACTCAACTTTTTGTTTCAACTCTCTAATGTCGTTTGAGAGGTCGGTATTGGTATTTCTTTGATATTCGATATACTCTTTTTGAGAGAGTGCCATGTCCTCGATCATCTTCTCCAATTTGGAAGTTTGGGAAGAACCATGGTAAGAGTTTTGGTTCGAGCGGTATTGGTTGGAATTGCCTTGGAATTGGTTGGGGTTGTCATTCTCGATCTTCCATTTGAAGTTCGGATGGTTCCACCTTGTGTTAGGATTGTATGAATTTGAATTGAAATTATCATTTTGCCTAACCTTGTTGTAGATAGGATCGTTCCTCTTATCACCTTGATTATAAAACATAGCGTTTGCTTGTTCGACTTCCTCCCCTTCGATAAGGTTTTGGCAATCGACGGTGATATGAGTTGTCTCTCCACAAATGCCGCATGGAGCTCTTTTTGACACGGATTTGACATTTTGCATTTGTGCCATTTGGTGTTGTAAGTCCTCCATTTGGGCTCTCAAGGCGGTAACCTCGTCAACCTTCATGACTCTCGGTGTGTTTTGGACTCGTCCCCCTCGCTCGGCCGTCCACTCCCTTTGGTTTATTGCCATATCCTCAATCATGGCCATGGCTTGTGCCGGATCTAATCGTGACATGTTTCCCCCTGCAGTTGAATTTAAATGAGTTTTTGTAGCTATAGTGCAACCTCCATAGAAAAATTGGAAGAGCAACCACATGTCAAGGCCATGGTTAGGGCACAAGCATTGGAGTTCCGCCCATCGATCCCATGCCTCAGTTAGAGATTCCCCCTCGGCTTGCTTGAACGTTGTGATCTTCGTCCGGAAATGTTGGGTTTTGGATGGAGGAAAGTATTTTCCTAGGAATAGCTTCTCCATATCTTCCCATGTGTCGATATTGTCCCGGTTGACGGTTCTTAACCACGTTCTTGCATTGTCTCGGAGGGACAAATGGAAGCATTTGAGCTTGAGGTTGTCTAATTCATCTCCTTCTCGAGCAAAAGTGCCGCAATGTTCTTCGAAAACCGCCAAATGAGCATGTGGGTCTTCATTGAGGGCTCCTCCGAATTGACTTTGGCCAAGTAGGTGGATGAGAGAGGGCTTAATATCACGTGGATCTTGACCATGAGGGATAAAATCGAAACGGTGGCGGTTACGGCCGTTTCCTTGGTTATTGTCATGTTGCCCATTATGAGGTGGAGTCATTCCACGCATGCTTGAGTTGTTGCTTCCTTGTTGCGATTGCTCATCATGAATAGATATGTCGTCCTCATTAAACTGGGGTTGAATGACTAGATTATCCATGCTTTGAGGATCTTCTTCTTCTTCAATGATCGTGGGAAAAGGGGTTCTTCCTATGCTCATAAAATCCTGAAAAAGAACCAATGTTAGTTCTCAATGATATAATACAAAATCTGAGATAAAATTGTAAAGTAAAAAACTTAGAATTAAACTATACTCCCCGGCAACGGCGCCAAAAAGCTTGTTGAGTATTTTGGGTATAGGATATTTGCTATAATATGATACTCGTTTTACTTTTAAATTTATAAACCTTGATACTCAATTAAAAGGTTGATTGCAAGCGCACAACCGATCAATGTAGTACTTAGGGTATCGATCCACAGAGAGTAAGTTAAAACTTCGTTTAAACTTTCACAAATAATTTCAGAAAAAGGAAAATAAAGTAAATTGCAATAGAGTAAATGGGGGGGGGGGGGGGTTTGTTCTAACAATTCCTAAATTTTGGATTCAATACCCGGAAGAGAGGAGTTTTAAATAATTAAAGTAAATAAACGAAAGAAAGATGGTTTGCTTTCAAGTTAAGGAGATCTAGGGGCATTTGGTCTACAATCCCTTGCTAATTCTATCTAATCGGTATTTGTTTGAATTCATGTATGATTGACGAGGTTTCTAACCTAATATGTTAAAAAGGGTCACTTTCGTGAGTTAATAACGTGTCTAGACAATTCGGACTTCACCATTAAGTCCCTTGCCCTAGCTATCTAGATTATGAAGCTCTTGTTAGTCTCTCATCTCCTCAAATATTAGTACTTCACAATTAAGTTCATCATACCAATATCCGATTTGATTTGAGATGTCCTAATTAGAGTTTGACTTCACCGTTAAGTCCTTCATCAAGTTCCTAACTTTAATTTCTATAGTTCCGGCTTAGATTATAAATTTGTTGAATCCTAATCCAAACCTAAGATATTTGCATTCATAATTTGGTACTATCCTATTGATCCTAGTCAATTTTGGTTCTTTAAGATCCAAAACGGGATAACTACAATTCAAGTACTAATTATGTAGTTAACACAAATGATAAATCACAGAAATTAACAATCAAATCAATAAACAATCATAATAAAAACAAATAACCAAATAAGATAAAATTAAACAAGTTCATGCATTGACCTAAGCCCCTAGAGAGAGATCTACTCCCTCTTGGAGAGATCAATTACAAAGTTTGGCAAAATAAGAAGAAATGGAATAAAGAAATGATTACACCCTTGATAAACCTCAAACTTGCCGTAATCTTGCTTAGATCTTCTTCTTCTCCTACCTTTGAAAGTTTCGGGAACTCTAGGAAATTCTGTGGGTTGATCTCCAAAGCTTATGAAAATGGGCATAAACTAGAGATGTAGAGAGAGAGTGTGATTTATTGAGAGATTGATCCTGGAGGGATTGATATCCCCTCTCTTTTATAGCAAGAGATCATGGCTAATTGGGAGGCTTGAATGTAGGATTAGTGGGGTTAGTGGGTGCTATTCTTAGATTACTTTCCCAGGAAGTCATGCCCCATCTTAGCTGTAAAAACGTGTCCATGACGTGCCAAAAATAGAATCTGTGTCAAAAATGGGAAATTCTGGTTATCTGCGGGTCCAGTGCGTCCGCACTGGTTGGGAATGCGTCCGCACTAAAGCTTAACTTTCCTTATTTAGCTTCCTGCGAATCCTGCGAAAATCTCTGAGTGCGTCCGCACTGGAGATGGGTGCGGATGGTGCATCCGCACTGATGAATTCCCTGTGTTGTTCTGAAATTGGCAAGTTCCGAGTGCGGGTGACCGACCCGCACTGTAGTTTGAGTGCGGACGCATTACGCTCG